>JAHLSL010000015.1:2065320-2177375 GCA_025920805.1 Petroica traversi
GGGGGGGGGGAAATAAATTCTGTACCTGAGGCCTATCTGCCCTTTCCACAGTGCACTTCACTGGGCGTTTTGTCATTTTTTATACTGTCCTGTTGGGTAGTTCAAGACCAAATAAGATTCCCCCTTATCTTTCTTTCCCTAAGGCGAAACAAACCCTGTTCTGTCAGCCTCTCTTTGTACACCATACTCCAGCCACATAATCATCCTGGTGGCTCGCTGCTGGACTTACAGAGGGAAAGCAAAACTCCCAGTAGAAAGCAGAAAAATAGAAAATCTTTCTGTCAGTAACACAATAAGAAACCTTTTCCATTGTGCATTGGGGCAAATAGAAATACAAGTTGAATGCTTGAATGTGTTTTCTATAAAATCTCAGGAATTTGGATAGGTGTGAATTATGAGTGTGTCAGTAAAATCTCAGACAAATTGACTAAATCTTATATTTTAATTTTCTTAATAATTATTATTTTTTATGTGTAGTTAATATTTTTTCAAATTTCAAATTTGAATGGACCTTTTAAATAAAGTCCATTCTAAGTGATGCAAAGCACCTTGTCTTCCTCGTGGGTAAAAGGGCATTATCATTCTGTTTTTCACATCATTTCAGTCTCTCTAAGATGTAGCAGTGAAAGGAACATGCAGTGAGTACAGCAGGAAGAGTTCATACAGTGCTATCTTCATATTTAGGAGATGTAATGAGGAAAACTTATGGTTATTCAGGATGATGCTTCTTAGCATTTTGAACCCAAAAATCCATGACATTTATCAAAGGCAGATTTTTTGAAAGTCGTGAGTCAGCAGGAAGTTTGTATCTAAAGTCTTAGTTCTACTGAAGTATTAATCAATCCATTGTGGAAAACAGTGCTAGCAAACTTTTATTAAAATATTTTGGTACATTCACTACTTTTGTCTTTTAATTTATTTTCCTTTGTATTCTTTGCATAAAGTAATCTGTACAATTGTATTAATGGGTGTCTATCCACAAACACCCAACATATTTTAGTCAAAAATATTCCATTTATTGAAACCAATGAATGGGGAGGAGAAGAGGGGACAGGTTAGATTCCTGGGTTGTTGCCTAATAAAGTGGCATAATGAGATCAGTTTATTGAAAGTAAAAATTAATATGGTTGATTCAGATTCACTTGTTAATAAGCACATAATAGCTAAAAGCAGCATTGCAAGCTGGTGTAGTTCATATTTAGCAGTAACTTAGAAAGTGATTACTATCAGAAATATTATTTCTTCTTAGATACCCACAGGAATCTAATGAATAGAGGTATCTCAGAGGGGACAGTTTAGGTCTCTTTATTGATTTTCACCTTTATCAACATTCTAATGCTTACAAGCTGAAGTAAGTCTCACACACCTCAAAGAGACTGCTCTCCACCTTCAAAGGGTGATTATTTCGTATTTGAGCCTTCTATTTTTATATTGCCAATCTTTCCACCTGAACAAAGATCAGCATGTAGGCTTGGCTTGAATAATTTAAAAAACAGCTACTGTTAATATTATCAAAAGAATCTGACTTGATCACCTTTAAGCTAACTTGAAACTTACTTTTCATATTAACTGCAATCCTAGCAGTAAGTGTTCAGATTAATCATAAAAACACTGGTTTCTTTCCAACTGCATTTAATTGTTCAAACAGTAATTTAGATTTAGAACCACTTTCAGAAGTCATATGTTTAAAAGATTCAATTTAATGATAAATAATCGTCACCTGTCATCCACACTAGTTGTTTTATATCAAATAATACATAAGTATCTTGAGCTAATTTTAAAATATGAATGAACTGGAAAGTTCTTTTCCAGTAATTGGGGTCAGCCCCCAGTCTGGCCAAGTAAGATGCATATTTTTCTTCAGATCATTATAGTATGTTACCTCATAATTCAAGAGGAATTGATGAATACTTGTGTTTACACAAATAAATAGCATTTAGTAATGTAAATCTGAATGCTGGCAGGTAATTGTCATTGTTTCACCCTAGGCAGCGGCCAAACCCCACACAGCCACTCGCTCACTCCTCTACCAGAGGACCAGGGAGAGAATTGAAAGGATAAAAGCCAGAGAAGTCATCAGTTGAGTTGAAGGCAGTTTAACAGGGTAAGCAAAAGCCACACACACAAGCAAAGCAAAACAAGGAATGAATTCACTGCTTCCCGTGGGCTGGCAGGTGTTCAGCCATCTCCAGGAGAGCAGGGCCCTGTCACATGCAGAATTTGCATGGGAAGGGAAATGCTGTTGCTCCTTATATGCCTCCAGCTTATATACTGAGCATGATGTCATAAGGTCTGAATATCCTTTTAGTCAGTTGGGATCACTTGTCCCAGGTGTGTCTCCTCCCAAATTTCCATGGACCTCCACTCTTCTCATCAGTGTAGCAGTACAAAAAAGCCTTGGCTCTGTCTAAGCCCTGCCCAGCAATAACAAAAAAAGTCTGTTATCAACCTTGCATTCAGCACAAATCCAAAACACAGCCCCATACCAACCACTGTGAGGGAAATTGACTCTACCCCAGCCAGAACTAGCAGAGTAATAAATCTATTAATTTTTTTTTCCTAACTTTGATCTCTTGAAGTATATACTTTTGCTTCATTATGATACTTGATTTTGCACTGTAGAATGCTAGAACCATTGTTGTTGGAACTGATGTTCCCTTTGCCATGGGCAGGGAAACCTTCCACTAGACCAGGCTGCTCAAAGCCCCAGACAGCTTGGCCTTGGACACTTCCGGATGGGACATCTACAACTTCCCTGGGCAACCTGTTTCAGTGCCTAATCACTCTCACAATAAAGAATTTCTTCTTGATATCTAATTTAATCCTACTCACAGTTTAATGCCATTATCCTTTTTTCTGTCACTATATATCCCAGTAAATAGTCTCTCTCCATCATTCTTGTAGGCTCCCTTCAGGTACTGGAAGGTTCCAGCTAGGCGATCCCAAAGTCTCCTTTTCTCCAGGCTGAATGAGGTGAATTTTCTTAGCTTTTCCTCACAGGAGAGGTGCTCCATCTCTCTAATCATCATCTTGGTGGCCCTCCTGTGGACTTGCTCCAACAGGTCAATGTCCTGCCTCTGTTGAGGACCCCAGAGCTGGGTGCATATCTTTCCATTCCTGGAAGAGCTGTTTTTAACCCCTTCAAGAGGCAGATGACAGCCTTTGAAGAACGTAGCACATAATGCAGGAGGTTATGTAGAAGAGTGAGTTCTGGGACTTACTGCTTAGGAGGATTTTTCAGAAGGGGGTAGAGATACATGTTTAAGACACACTAGGTTACAAATATTTTAAGGTAAGCATCTAACTGCTGTCAATGTTGCCTTGGTTAAATAACTTAAATACTTATTAGTGACATATGGCTGCATACAGAATAATTTCTATAGAATATTGCCTGTAAAGTAGTAAGTACTCTTGGGTTCCACTTAAATCAGCCATGCTGACCTCACAGTAACTAGAGAAAAAATACATTTCCTCTCTTTGCTTGGGTGTGGTAAGAAAATTCATTTTAAGTGCTATAGTTTATTTTAAAGGTAGAATTGCATAAAGCAAGTAAAATCCATTATCTACAGAAGTCTTAGTAAATATATTTTTTTTTCCTAATAGAAAAGGGTTTAAGTTCTTTTGATGTAATTTACATAATAATACAGAGTTCAGGAATACATAATAACAAGTTCAGGAAAAACATAAATAGGAAATTTGCCTACAAGTATGTACAACATTCATACACCAACAAATGCTAAATCAGAAGTTAGTTTAAAAAACCAAAAGCAACTGAACCAACCAAAACCCTATTGATAGCAAGGACATATTCATAAGCAGAAAACAGCATCCTGACCAGTGCCTTTAGATATCACTGAAGTAAATACATAACTGAGTCGAAGATTTCTTTGTGTTTAATGCTTATTCTATGGAATATGTTGTATTTATATTGTGATTTATGTAATATGTATCCCAGCTTTGTTTATTTATTACTAAAACTAATATATCTTATTTTGCATCTTAGAAATAGTGGAAAAATATTATTCCTGCAAAACACAGAATAAAGTAAAAGAGGAGCCAGCCATGTGATTGGAGGAAATTGAAATAAGATTGTAAAAGACAGAAAAACTGGAACTTCATATATGATTTACTCATCCTCGTTAATGAGACTTAGAAATTATCTCATTTTATAGTCTAGTGAGACAGCTGAGCAATATCCAGAATTTCTGATATAAATATAGGAGCAAAAATGCATTTGCTTTAAAGCAAGCCTGCTGGATGGGAATAGCCATTACAGTCAACAATGAGGCAATGAATCTGTGCCTAAAGCAGCCTAGTAAGGCTTTTCATAACTTTTTGTATGCATAGTAAAGAGTAAATTTGCAGGAACATCCACAGAGATTTAAATTAATTTCAGAAAGAAAATTATTACATTAATTTGTTTTCTACAAATATAATTTTGAATTAGTTATTCAGTATGGGTTTTCCCAGTTGCCTTTAATAAAATGATAGAGATGGGCTTATGGGAAGAATCTTAATTGTTCAGCTTTCCTTTTCTGTTTGACTCATTTTCAAACTTAGTTATTAGTGGGAAATAGCTGAAGTAAATGAATGTTTGTGAACTCTAGTGCCTGATTCTAAGCTTTTGCTTGAACTTATTCAAAGGATGGTAGATGTTTTAAGAACACAGAACATTTTATTTCATTCAAAGTAGTGTCCTCCTTGGAGCTCTGCTTGGGAAGAATTTCACTGTGGGTAAGGTTGCAAAGTCACACTTTAATGTTAAGTTTGTAATTCTTTTGACCTTGCAAGCATAGTGTGTTAATTTAAAACAGCATGTTGCAGCTTCTGTTCCTAGGACTCAGTTGTGAGTAATAGTGCTTAATTTTTTTTCCTTAGTATATCTCTATTGCAGTGTTTAAAATATGCAGAGCTCATGGTGCAGAAAAGAGTTAATGAAAAGTGGTCAGTTGTCAAATACAAAGGAAGAATCAGGATAATTTTTAGAAGATTATTTTTCATTAATAATTTTCACCTGAAGGACATAATTATACAGACCACTGATAGGAAATTATAGGAATAATTTCTCATTCCTTCAACAGATGAAAAGTTGCTAATTCATTTTCTTTATGAGAAAACTGTGTTTCTGTAAAGGTTAAATCTATACAGCTGGACATAGGAAAAATGAATGCAGAACATTATGGTATCAACACAATATGACAGTATTCCTATGACAAAAAAGGGTCATATAGAACTATTGCTGTAATTCTGTCTGTGAATTGATATTTGTAGATAGAAAGAAAACATAATTATTATATTACTCATATGATTATTCTTCCTAATGCTTCTGATACATGATAAAAGAAGTTACAAACAGAAGTTTATTCCAACCTGGTAAATAAGAGGATTAACCAGAAGGATTATAACAAAAGTTATAATTACAATAATTTATGAATATTCTTTTATTTTATTATTCTTTCCTGGCATGACTGTTCAGAACAGCAGTGCTTGCTTTCAGCTAAGCATACAGACTTTTGTAAATATATTTTTGCACTGTTCCTGAGCAGGGATTTGAGCAGGGAATATTTCTGGGATATGAAACCCACTTCTCTCCTTTCATTCCCACTAGAGAAAGAAATAAGGAAAAGAAATCTTGCGCTTTGCAAGGAGTCCTTTCAAATGCATGAGAGAGAGAGTGCTAAGTTCTGATAAATTCTCAACAAACCAATGGCAGATACTCACTCGGAATGTAATCCAAATCCTCAGAGGCTTGCTAGACAAGTTTTGTTGTGCGGGCTCTGAGGAAAGGCTCTGCCTTGGTGGCTGCTGAGGACACCATTGGTGCAGGTACCTTGGGGTGCAGCTGCAGTGCGAGCTGCGGGCTCAGCCCTGGGAGGGAGAGCCCAGGTAGGAGGCTGTGAACTGGGGACCTGTGATGTGCCAGGGGCAAAATACCAGGGGTTCTTTTGTTCAGGGCTCCATCTCACAGGAACCAGCTCAAGCTGCCATTTTGTTATTTCGTTATTGCACCAAGATGAAATTGTTTTAAGGATCTGGGTGTCCAAGGCTCTGCTATGGGAACCACAAGTGGCAGGAGTATATTCAATATGAACATCTCGTTCAATGCTATTTAATTCAAATCAAGATGCAGAAGATAGAATTACATATTGAGAGAATTCATTAGATGTTTTTAAAGTAAGCTGAATAAATGGGCCTCAAATTTTATTTCATGAATCTGTTCAGGCATTTAAATTAGATCTGTAAATTATTATGAAAAATCCACGAGGGATACACAATTAGGTAAATAAGCTGTTCAAGGCCAGGAGCTATTGAGCATTTATTGTACAGTGATTTCTTGTGTACTGTTTATGGAAAATAGGTGAATGGTGAAAAAAAAAAGTAACACCTATGCAAAGTTTAAAAGAAAGTTAGCAGAGATGATGGCTGGAATAATAATAAAAAACAGTTCTCTTATAATTACTTTTCCAGCCTTTGACTACACATTGTCACTATACCACTAAAGTAATTAAGTGTAGGACAAAAGATTGCTTAATGTAAGTGTATTTTATAAAACATGTGATTTCTTGACCTTTTGAGTTTGCCTGTTCATAATCTAGCTGTCTTCTCCTGAAGTGTACACTGGCCTTTCTGAGTCAACAACAATATATAAATGTAATGGTTATAACAGTTTAATTGGAAACATTGCTGTCTGTAACCATGCACCATTTTAAGAAGGCTATTTTCATTTTTGCATAATTCATGTGATATTTAAGTGTGCTAAAGATATATTTACAATAGTTGAAGCATATATATATATATGTATATATAGTGCACATCATATATTTGTTTTGTCAGAGTTGTAGTGGGCATTACGAGACTTTCTGCTTACCTGTTCTCTCATGCTTTTTCCCATAGTCTTTCCACTGAACATCTCTCTGTGTACATTTTCTGGGTTTTGTAGCATTTGTAGGCATAACCAAGCTACCCTTGTGGTGGTTAATTCATGCAACATAGGATACAGCTCAGGATGCTACAAGATCCATCTGTTTTTCAGTACTGAGCATCCTTGCTAGGACACTATGCTGTATCTCCTGCTGCTGTTTTTCCCAGTCTTTGCCATGAAGCTAACCAGAAAGAGGCTGGATTTTGTACCTACCTACCTGGAATCATACCTGCTCAGTCTCATAGAGATGTAGCTTGAGGCATTTTCCCAGATTTCAGTATCCATCTGTGCTTATCCATGCCATAAAGCTTGAGTACTTTAAGTAATTGCATCAATCATAGTAGTCATAATCATAGTTATTTTTCAAGCACATAACAGCTGAAAATATATTAAACTGTGAAGAAGACAGGTCTAGATGTTAATTTTGCATCCTGTAAATTTATTTTTTCAATTGTTTTTAGTATTTATTTTTCCACTTGCTATTATCACCTAATAGACTATGTGAGCAGACTTAAAAGCAAAACGAACAGAGCTTGTAGTGTAAATTCTCTTCCTGGAGATTAGTCATTATTAACAGATTATCAACAAAATGCATCTGAAGACTTCCCTGGGCCAGACTGTACCTACACTTCTCTGGCAGGAATGGTTGTTCTAATCTTAAAATCCTTTCTTTCCCTAGGGATCCACTCCTACTCCCTTTCATGCAGCAGAGGTAGCAATCCACCTGCCTCAGTGAATCAGCAGTATCCACTTAACCTCTTCTCAGCAGGATAAGCACCTGCTAACAGCATGGGGTATTGCTGGGAAAATTATGAGCCTGCTACCTTATATGTTAACAGTGATTAATATTTGGTATTACTGTTTCAATATGTAGGAGGCATTACCACTGTTGAGAAACTGCCTCAACCCCAGCTGCTGTTCCTACAGAGATCCCTCTCACTTAGAATGTGCAGTTATGGACTGCTCCAACCAAGAAGGTAAACAGAAGCATCTTTCAGGGCTTAGACAACAGAGAGATAGGTAAAATGCTGTGTGCTATTGTTTAAACAGACAACAACAAAACAAAACCAACCAAACAACAAAAAAAAACCCCAACAAACACCAAAACCAAATACAATTCAAATTTACATACTGTCTTTGTGAAATATCAGAAGTTAGGGACTCTTGTTATCTGAAGTGTTACGTAAAGGGAGTATTAATACTTTTTCAGAGTTTAAGGTCTTGTGATACTCTCTGGAAATCTTTATTTTTGTTTCAGGAGTACATGTACACTGGAATGAGTAGAACACAATAGTGTTCTCTGTTTTCATCATAACATATCCTTTCCTGAATTAAAATATAACATTGTTGTTTCCTTTAATTTTATATAAATGCATCAGATTCCTGTACAGTCTTGGTAATTATTTTATAAATTGGTTGCATATTGGTACTGATCAATCCAGTTTTTAGGAACAATTGGCTTGACTGAACAGTATATAAACTATAGGTAGCACCTAGAAGCTGTGGAAATATATCAAAGATTTGTTTTTTTCTTTAACCTTTTGGATAATACTGTGAGCCCTTCTACTAGAATTTCGATATCTGCATCTGCAAATATCTGCAAACTGGAATTGTATCTCCCCTTATTAAGTTTACAAAAAGATATAATTGCAGTTTAATCAAGCTTCAAAATTATTTTTTTAATTTGACATAGATGCCTTAAAAGGGCATTACTGGGGAAAAAAGAATATGTTAGTAAATTTTTACATGTTAATCATCCAAACAAGACACTGCAGATATTTTCCTAAATCCTTATCGGTTACAAGTAAGGGCAACTCCATTTGTAGTCCCGATTTTTTTATTTGTGTCATTAATTTCCATAGTGCTAGGCAGTCTGTATCACCTCTTTTCATCCTTCCCTTAAGTCTTCTCTGAATTCATATTTTGCTAAGATAATAATTAGTTATATAGTCTTATTATAATTGGTTATATAATCTTATTATCTTGAATATTCTATAAGCGCTGCAGAAAACATCATGAGTGAGTATCTGTCTATTAAAAATTATACAAAAATATTCAGATTCCTACATGGTCGTTTCCAAAAAAAAAAAAAAAAGCCTACATTCATATTAATCAGCTAGATACTTCTAAAATATTATTACATTTTTTGAAATACTATCATGCAGCAGCTTTGTTATGTGGCAGAAAGTTTTTTTGTTTTGCCCATGAGTTTCAGATTTGGTTGATTACCAGAGACACAATGATACTAACATATGGTCACTTCCTGGCACAATATTCTGACATGGATATTTTATTTGATTGCCAGTATAAAAGTATGCCTCCCCTTTCAATGGGTTTTGTGTGATTGGGGAGTTGCAATGTGAAGAAACAACACCGAATGTGTCATGGTTTTAATAAATGGCACTGTCATGGCCATTTTTAATCATTCCAGGAGCTGAGGGCAAAGCTGTGTTTGCAATGCCTGCCCAGGGTAGGTGGTGGGTGCTCTGCAGATTTCAGTTTAATTGCAATACTCTGGCTCCTTTATCTTAACTCATCCCTTTGTGTCAGGCCTATGCTTCTGGAGAGTGTCCACATGTTGGAAAGGGTTTCTTGCTTTTTTTTTGTGAGGTACCCAGGGAAAGAACTAACAGTCTACTGACAATATACATATCATGTACGTCATGATTTATCACTTGATTAATTTCTGGCAACAGTGAAACTTCTAAATCTATACAAGATGTAAAACTTCGACTATATCTAAATATTTATTTAAGAGGACAAATAACATTGTTATTTGTTTTCTGCTACCATTTTAGGTTTTAGATATTCCAATTGCATTATGCACTGTTAACCTTGAAGTGGCAATGATGTGGACCCAGTTTTAACATTATCTATTCAAAATTATTCTAATCTTCTCTGCCAACATTTCTGAAAACCCGAAGTAGAATTGAGGAAAAATAAAAGATAATTTTTAACAGAAAAATGCTTATCTTACACTTACTTTTCCTAATAAATAAAAATTAATCCTTTTTTTCAAGCATTAAGGCTTTGCCAAGCCTATATTTCAGAAGGCTTTTTCACAAAATGAAAAAGGTGACTTTAAGAAGAAAATCCTACATCCTTCCTTAACCTGCTGGTCAATAAGATTCTCTGCTTCTCTTCTTTTGCTCCCTTCTATGGGTGTTACTTCCAGGGAAGCTTCTGTGAGACTGCGAAAAACATTTAAATAAAATTTTTTACATGGAGTTTACTATAAGGGGTTAAGGTATTGTCTCTTCAGGTTTGTTTTTTTTTTCCTGAGAAGAAACTTGAGACTTATAAATGCACATCTTAGTGGCTCCCTATGTAAAACAGGTGTTCAGCACTGTGTAATTTCCCTTGGTGATGCACAATATTACTACAATAAATATGGAATATATACATACACGTAAGCACTATTTGCTGGTACACTCCTAATTAATTTCTTATGTATAGCTGGACCACTCTTAAAACACACTCCAGAATTGTATTTTGACACATTTTTCATCCTAATTTATCTAAATACTTTGCATACTTTTCCATTGTGTGGAATGTGTATGCCTCCAGCAGAAGTGTCTGGCAGTTGCAAACTTAAAATGTAGGCAGCTTCTAGCCAAGAACAATGCAGTTCTATTATTATTCATATTAAGATGGGTTATCTTTAAAAGGCAACACCTTTTTTTTAACAGGAAGGACTGAAGTTTAATTGTAAACTTGCTGCTTGGTGGGATATTTATATATGTATCTTATTAACAAATCCCAAGTACATAATTTTATAGAATACGTGGTTCTGTTCAGTTTACCTCCAGGACCATATTGCAAATATACATTCTGATGCTCACTTTGGGGCAGTTTAATTTAACTCTGACAATTAACTGACTGGAAAAAGTATCTCCTCTTTAAATCTGTGGTGGATTTTGAAAAGATTCCTGTGAGTGCAAGTTACTTACACACACAATGAAACCTGATTTTGGTTCACATTAGCACTCATACCCTATCTTCTTTTATTTATTTTTAGCTAGTCTGGAAAGAGTTTTGTTCATCTTAGTGTGTCCCAGTGCTTTAATTTCTTATTAGCATTCTAAGGTTGTAAAATATAGGAAGTCTTATGTAGTAAAATGTAGAATGTGGCACCTTAGAACCTGGCTACTGGTCTTTTTTTTCTCATCTGACTAAATCCTGACATTAGGGCATTCACTGTGACTGTGAAGATGTTGATTTGTATCAGCTCAATATGGTTTTTTTTATAAACCATAATGCATTTGCAGCTAGAATATTCTTGTTTATAAGAAGATGATTCTACAAAGTCTAGAATGGATAGCAGCTGGACTAAAAAAAAGGATCATCTTAAGTTTCAGCTGACTGAATTAGTACTTGCGCAGAAAAAGGCTTCATCCCCTTAAGGTAAGGGAAATGTGTAAGGGATCCTGTAAGACACAGTGTTCCTTTTGTAAGTTACAGAGTAGTTCATATGTCATGCTAAGGAAAGAAAAGTATAACAGTGTCGCTCTATGTCTGGTTGACTTCCTCTTTGTCCTCTTGACCTTGTCAAAATGGCACACAATAAATTTTTGCATCACAATTTTAAAGCACTGTTTTCTGATCATAAGACTGGTGAGAATAACATAGTTTCTTTACTACTTCTAGCAAAGATTTCCTGTTAAACATGACATAGAGATTGGAAAGAAATACGGCCATTTAACAATTTGCAGCAATGTCCAGTCTGACAGTCCTGAACAAAGTGTGAATACAGGGGAATCGGACACAAATACATGTAGCCAGTGTTTCATCTTCTTTTTGTAGAAGAGGAGAATACTCGGCTCTTTCTTAAATACAGAAGGATAACCAAAGACTGAAAAAGGTCTAAGATTGTCTTTACTAACATAATTTACTTGGAGTGGCATTCCCAGATGGTTAAACTTGCAAGCTCATTCAAATGTGAGCAGGAGGATATGAGCTGCACAAAGACATTATAGCCATAAAACTTCCTTAATGTCTAGCACAGTGAGCTAAATGATTTTTTAGCATGATGGGAATACGCATCTAATCGTTACTTTGGGAAAATTTGTATTGGACCAAGAAAAAAAGAAAGTGAACAAACCTATTAAAATGTCTGCAACAGTAAGCATGTAAAGCCATTTTACATAACTGTTTGATTTGAAATTGAAAACTTAAAGAGAATAATATATTGAAACTCTAATGCAACCAAAGTTCCTTCTTCTTCTTTTTTTTTTTTAAACTCATCAAGCATTGAAAAAAGAATCAGCAACCTTCTCTTTTATTTTAGTTCTTTAGATTTTGTAAATTTCTTTTTGCACTGATCCCACATGTTTTTCCCAGCTAAGGTTTGAAGACATAAGACTAATATGATCTTATTCTACATAGCTGTTTGACTGAATTAATTGCTTGTAAAACTGGAAAAGGGAATCTTTAAAAGTCAAATAGATGACTTAATATTAGGACTTTATAACTTTCTTGTACAATCCCAACACTTTTTGATTAGAAATAATAAAATTTACATGCCCATTTAGCACCTAGTAATTTTGAGTTACCAAGAGAAGCTGCACTTAATTACAGGTTTGCTAATCACCTCTGCAGCAGTGATCTGAATCCACATTCTTCACTCTTGATGAATTCAAAATGTCATGGATGACAAAACATTTTATAATTGTTTAATTCAGCAGGAGCCAGTGCCATATCAGCTGTAACCACTCCTTACTTCATGTGTAAAGATTATCTTTAGTAACAGTAAGCATCATTCAGTTTCCAGTATTTGCTACAAAAGCAGAATTATAGATTGCTGCAGTTTGGTAGACATCTAGCATGGGCACTTGCTTAGGGACTGGCCACCAAACCAATATGTAAAGTGAAGAAGGAGAGTAAAATTTTATTTTACTGTTTGTAGCTGACCACATCTCATCACAAGGCAATAGTTTATACTAATCTAGAAATCTCTTTCTTCTTCAGTAGAAAACAAGCTATGAGAGACAACTTAAAAATAATGATAAATTAATTATCTATATTTGGCAGTTAGAACAATATGTGTATTCTGATAGATGTAGTGCATAGCAAGTTTATTGCAACACTGGAGGATGCTAATTAGATAGTTATGGGTAAAGTGGTTTTTTTTTTCTGTAAAGTTGTGTGATGCTTTTGCAGTTTGTAGCAAATAACAGAGCTGGAGCAGTGTGCTCCTGCATGCAAGAATACATTTTTATATTTCTTGTTGAAAGTGACAAGACCCAAAAAACATCCTTTTCTCTCATCCTTAAAATCTAAATAAGGCCTGAACATGAAGTGGCAACTGTGCCTCAAAAGTTCACAAAATTCTAGTATAGCCTTGTCCTGAGTGAATATGACCTGCAAAGTCAGAGAGCAGCTAGGTTGATCAGAAACAATTTCCCTAGCCAGTGTCATCAAACGGAGTACTATGACAGGTGTCGCATGAAGCTAGCTTTGAATACTCAACTCAAATGGCCATTTGCAGGTGGATCAAAAGGCAGACACCATCTGTGCAAGTTCAGGAAAAAGATCTGAAAGCAAATCTCAAAATCCTTAACGTGACTCTGAGCCTCCCTGTTATCGTGCGGGGGCAATCTGCTCACACAAGGTGCAATGCGGAATCAAAAGGAATGTCCACTCACCCAGAAGGACTGAAAATCTGCTGAAAGTGACTGTGTTTGTCCTTTCAGAACAAAGGGAAAAAAACCATTCGCTACATGTTCGAGAAAGGTCACTGATACCAGTGTTTCTAGGTCATTTTGCACTTCCTCTGGAACCCTTTAATGGGTACTGCCTAACCTGTAAGGAGAGTCAGTAGTTTTGGCCTTTGTGGAGAAAGAACCTAAATTGAAAGAAGTTTTTGAATATAATATATGACAACTATGTAGTTGTGGACACAAACAAACGAGTTTCTAGTAGTTTTTCCTCATTTCCCCAAGCGTAGTTTATGCTTTAAAAGTATTTGAAACTAGCTTTGAAAGGAACTTGCTGACCAGCAGTTTTATGACTTGATTTGTTTTAAAGCCTAAATGGCTTAAGGAAATATTTTACAGAAGATATAATCCATCCACATGGAATAAAGCCTTGAAAATTAGGTGGCATAAACCTAAAATACAAACTACATTATCATGACTTTGCACTTAAGCTGTTGCTCACAGAACTAATTTAAGAGTGCTAATGTATTGTTTATTGCCTATAACTACATTTTTTTGGAAATTGGAAGATTTTTAAAAGTGCTTTATTCAAAAACCTCTATTAATAAGTCTTTGATCTGGTGATTAGAATTTCTCTGAGATGCAACTTTGAGCAGTTTGTGGAATAGCTGTGAAGCCAATAACAGTGTTGCCATCTTTCCTTGAGCAAAGACTTTGTTGACAGTGCTGTAAAATTATCCTTATCTGTCCTGTTGATTGCGTCTTTAATAAATTGATTCCAAACTACTTCACTGATGGCTTTTCCTTTTTTGCTACCAGGCGCAGAAACATATATACATTTAGAAAAGGAAGGATACTTGGGATCTTTATATTTGGCGTGCTTTGTAACCTATTGCTTTTAACAAAGATTTTTGTATTTTCAAATACTAGGCTGGTAATACATGTAATTCAGTTACCTGTACAGCTTTTTGTGGACTCTCAACTCCTAAATTTAAACAATGCAAGTGTTGTTTTTATAGAGACATGCATATTTTCCAAATTAAGTATTTTAAGTTACCAATGTACATCACTATATATTTTCACTACTTTTGATATACTGATACAATTAGTGTTGGAATAATGGAAGGAGAAATATTAATAGAGAATTAAACACTTATTTGAGGGAAACATTAAACAGTTACATCTATATTAACAGGACCTATGATATCAAACTGTTTTGAAGTCATCTTTTCAAGAGTTTCTCTTGAAAATTTGGTACTTACTTGATTTCAGGGGGAGCTAAGATTATTAGTAAAAATAAGGGAGCTGAGAGTTATTGAACCCCTAGATATATTCTTCATGGAAATACAACCAGAATATAGTAGTACAACAGGTAGCAGAAGTTAAGAAACCTACCAATTGTGGTATTGTCTATTTGATTATCTGTCTTAAATATTTAATAGGGCTACTTCTCTTGTTTATTTTCTTTTGTGGAAAGTAATATAACCATTTAAAAATTATTTTGATGAGCTAGTATACAAGTGTTTAATTTAATTAGGTAGGAAAATTTAATGGATTTGTACTAAATGCTTGATATTTATATTGATTTGCATTGATAGAAAGACTGTTGTATTTCTTGTGCATTTTCAGTAGTATATCCGGGGGCCAAAACAAGGTGGTTTTGCTTTAAACCTAACTGAACTGAAAGAGTTCATTATTGACAGCTAGCAAAGAAAATGTGTTACATTGCAAACACTTTATTCTCTATGCATTTTCCTGAGCAATATATATTCCATATATTTAACATGCATATTATTTTCGTGGTTACTTCATTGCACATACAGGCAGCATCTTAGAAATATTGTTGTGGTTTAACCCAGCAGGCAGCCAAGGCCCCCCCACAGCTGCTTGCTCACTCCCTGCCCAGTTGGGTGGAAGAGAATTAGAAGGGTAAAAGTGAGAAAACTCATGGGTTGAGAAAAAACAGGAACAAATTAAACTTATGAAAAAGAAATAAAAATAATTCAGTAAAAATAATTTTAAATTGTAAGGAAAAGAGGGAAAATTTAAAGAGAGTAAAATAAACCCTAAGAAAACAAATGATATAGACAAAAGCTATTGGTCACCACCAACTGACCAATGCCAGCCAGTCCCCATTCTGCAGTGTGACCCCACTAACCTTCCCTCCAGCTTTGAATGCTGAGCATGGTGCCATAGAGAGTGGAATGGAAGGGAATATAATATCCTTTGGTCAGTGGGATCAGCTGTCCTGGCTCTTTCTCCTCCTAACTCCTTGTGCACTCTCAGCTCCCTCACTGGTTGAGTGAAGTGTGAGGCAGGAAATGCCTTGACTCTGCAAGGGCTGCTCAACAATGATAAAAACATCCCTGTGTTATCAACAATGCTGTTTCCAGCACAAATCCAAAGCAGCTCCATGCCTGCTACTGTGAGGGAATTTAACTCTGTCCTAGCCAAAATGAATATAGGTATATAGCAAAATCTGTCTTAAGGTCTTTAACCAAAAATCCTTCCAGAAGTTCAGCTATTTGTGCTGCCTAGGACCAGTCCCTTAGGAAGGACTGACTGCAATCACACTTGGGGTTTAGATGATATAGTTTTTGAAAAATCTTACAATAAAATTTATCAGCTACCTTTGTTCTTTAGACAGAAAACAGTCTGGGGGGTTTCCTGGAAAATGAATAGCCACTGACTAGCTTGTAAGAAAAACATATGACTGTATTACAATTCAGTAAAATAAGCTGTGGATTCTTTTCTCTTAATTTTTTGTTTGAAATTTGCTTTCTTTGAATATTTTTTTTAATATTGGATCAAATCATATTTTTTTTCTTTTTTAAAAAAAAAAATCCTGAAAGAGATGACAGTCACTCTTCTTCCAAGTGTTTTATTTTCGTCTCTATTTTGTTTTATCCTGTGCTTTAAAAAGTGCTTTATCTCAGATGTGCAGTAGTCTTAGTATGCCATGAATAGGTGACCCAGTTATTTCAGTAGTAAATTCTGGCCTGAGGTCCAAATATTTTAAACGATTTTTAAAGGGAATATATAAAAACTAAAGAAACCACTGAAATATAATTTCTCAGGTGTCCTTATTTTAAGGACACCTGATAAATATTCAGGGGCTATTTTCAAAATAACTACAGAAGACTTTTATCTGTAATAAAAACACAAGGCATATTGACATGTGCAATCAGCATGGCAGCATTAAATAAATCAGCAAAACCTGTTTTGCTATAGTAATTCATACTGCCTGGAAAATGAGGAAGTAATATGGTTCTTTAGAGCACAAATATTTTCATGAAATTAATTAAAATTTATTATTGTGTCTCAAGATAGATTCAGAGGAACAGTTTATGCCAATGTTATTTAAAATTTAAAAAGCAATTTTCTATCTGCTTACATATCACTGTTGCCTTTTTTTGGTCATACATATATGCATAAGGGTAAATTTGAGAAAAATTTCGCAATTTTAACAATTTCCACGAGGTGGTGCTCAAGCAATAAATTTTAAACTATAATGTAATAACTATGACCAGCAACAAGCTGAATTTGAAAATATGGTTGTCAAACAGATGTTCTTCCCTTTGATGCTATATCTAACTTAAGGGTGGGAATGATGAGGTCAGGAAGGCTAATGAATTTATTATGTGGTGGAAAAGTTATTTCTCCTTGCCCAAAAGATAGAAATACCATTATCTTTTTTGCAGCATAATACCAGAGGGTTGTGTTCATTTTGACATGGAATTCTCCGAATTCTTTTCATATCTCATACTTTGGTTACTCTTTATATGGTGTCCACTTCTGGTTATGAATAAAGGAACCAGTAGTCATAAAGATATTACAGCAGTTGCCCTAAGCAAAATGTTAGTGAATTCAATAGATTTCAATAAATCTGTCATAGAAAAATACACTGGGTGCTGATTCACTGATCATTCAACAGTAAATAAAAAATGCAGACAGTACGATAATGCAAGAAGGCAGATGATGTGAGAGAATGGCAATGACTATAAACAAAGCAGACAGTTTGGCATAAGTGGTTTTCTCACTTTGATCAAATAGAGCATCCTTAGCTGTTTTGCTTGCCAAAGTGCTGCTTTTTTTTTTCCTAACATCCTCTGCAAACCCCTTATTCATCTCCTCCTGCAAATTATACAGACCATTTATAATTTAAAGTTCACTGTGACTACCTCTGAAGAAGAGTCAATAATTAACACTGCAAGCTTTGTTGTTGTGGTTGTTTTGTTCCTAACCATCAAGATGGCAAGAAGCAAATCTGCAATGAAAGTTTGTTTCTTTCTTCCACTGTTGTTTCTTTCTTTAGCTGTTTTGTTGCTTGGTGGGTTTTGGGGGGTTTTATTGTTTGTTTCTTTTTAAATTTTATTTTTTGTTGTGCTTTTTTCCTTTATTTCAACTTAAATGATCAACACAAAATATACCAAAAGCACAAATGGCCTTACTTCTACTGCAGGCATTGCTCTTGGCCAGCTAGTAATAGCAATAATGCATTTAAAATACACTGTCTTTCTGGTTTTGTTCATTGTTTCTAATCTCAGGGATGTAAAACACAATTTGTGCGTACTTCTGGAAAGAAAACTGTTTTAAAGAGCAAACAAGTCTCTCCTAGATATTTTACTTTCTGACAGCTGATAGAGCAGTAATCATCCCATTTGAATAAACTTGAAGGGTCTGTGAATAAGGAAGTCTCATATACTTCGTTATGCAGACGGTTGGGAGTAAAGTGATGACAGATCTGTGAAAAACAAATCAACCTTACCCTTCTACTTTTATTTAGATATTGCACATGGAGGCTGCCTGCTCCTTCAAGGTATTTAGTCACCCAACTCCTACACACATATGTTTGAGGATCTGAGTCCAAGTTCAGTGATGGTCCATTTTATAGATATTTGCTTCAGCCAATTAGAAAGAACAGAATTATCTGCAAGATTTGTCTAGAGTTGGAACACTTTCATTGGTGTAAAGCACTGCATCCCACATGCAGTTTTTTACCTTTATTACCTAATTGTCTGTGTATTCACTGGATCTTTGTACAGGTACATTTAATAAGTATTTTTGTTTTGTATGGAAAAATCCCTTCTGCTGTTAACTAAACTGAAATATTTATTTTGCTTTTTTTTTATTTTCAATATATTTACATTGAGTAACTGAAAAACAGAATTGACTAAATGCTTATCTAGCAAATCTACCAATCAATAAATATAAGGGATGGAGAAAAAAATGTACTTTAATATTGTTGTAATCCATTGTGAGTGAACTACAAATATCCATTATATGTACAATGCTACCTAGTTTTTCCATGGCATTTGAAAGTACCCATCACTTGTTCTTTCTTGTTAAGAATCCCATTAGACTGTCTTGCTAATGTTTTTTATTCTGAGGCTCTGTAATTCCTTTTGTCTTGGTAGTGGGAGGGAAAGATTTTATATATGCATTTTGATTATCATGTGTGTAAGTTTGAGGATCTCTTTATTTGTTTTTTCACAACCATTTTTGCTAATCCTTTATGAGTCCTTGTGCACTTTTGTAGATGAGCGAGCAATATGGACTGTCTGTGAGTAAATTAATTTAATCAGAATTTGTCTCCTTAGTACTGCTTATTCTGACTTCCAATTCCACAGTACTGTACAAAGGTAGAATTACAGTTTTCCCACTGGTACTGTTAAATTGCTTCATTACGGGCTCCTTTCAACATTTTAACAGCTCAAAAATTGGTTTCTCTCATTTATTATCCCATGCTTTGCATAAACTGGCTTCCCATTTGCTTTTGACCATTTTAGCTTTGTGTATTTATACTTTCATCTTTTTTCCAGTTCTTTTGGGCATCTGCCTTTACTATCATGCCTAGTTGAAGTATATGCAAAGTTTACTTGGCAACTGGATCCACAAAGGCTGTATGTGTGTGTAGGCTTTGAGCACAGCCCAGCAAGAACTTGAGACCCTCATTCTAAAATCTCAGACATCTGTGGTACAAAGCCAATAGCTCTGACTGAGCATTTAGCTTTTGCATTTAGTGAGCAGCCTACTCAGAATCAGTAAAACTTGTGGCTTAATTACAGGTGAAAAAAGGTTTAAGGATCATTAATTTATTCTTAGGATGGAAGAAAATAGCCAAAGGAAAACAGGTGCAAAACTTTCTGTATTTTATACTGTGGTCTGTAATTCTTTTTGATTCACAAGTGCTTAATTGTGAAAGCAGATGGAATAGAAAACACAACTATCGATATAAAGATTGGGGTATATCCTTTTGTTTTATAAAATAATTTTAGCAGCTGTACTTCAAATAATGAAACATTGCAGTAATTTTTATTATCCAATGTAGGTCTTCGGGTTTAATAGTTATTAAAATAACATGAAAATACTAATAAAATAGTTAATATAGCAGAGACTCACTGTAAAGTATATGCTGTGAGACTGATCTGAGAGCACGACTGCTCTCAAGGCCTTTTGATTTTCTTAGAAAAGCCTTGATACAATTAGTAGTATTAACACTACAGCTTCTGCAAGCCAGAATACACCCAGGTTAACTCATCAGACATCAGTAGGGCTGACACAGGGGTTTGAGTCCCCAGCAGAAGTCTGGCAGTGTGGCAGAGGAGTGGGTTACTCTTTCTAGGTCCTCGCCTCCTAGTGAGCTGCTATTAATTCTTCTGGAGGGAGCAGAGCAAACCTTTCTGTTTGCAGCTTCTAATTAACAAGTGACTGTGAATTTTTTATGCTTATATGGGTGGGAAGGTTCACTTCTGGTATAGCTCCTGGAATTCTTCACAGCAGTTGTTGTTTATGCACTGCAAAAGGACTTGCTGAAGTATTTCATTTAGACGATGATTTAAGTAAACTAGCAGAGTCGAGGCAACCTGAGGAAAAAATTCCTATGTTTTCTCCAAGTGAGACTGTCACTGTTCACAAGAGTGAAAATGTGTCAAGAGCTTTAAATTACACTTTACCTTGAGAGCATCTCTCTGTGCAAATATAAAAGTCCTTTCATTGGTAGTCCAGGTTTTTTCCACTGCATTACATTTCTGCAAGAAGTACAAAACTTTAAATTGCAATTATTAAAGTAATTATTTATGTGTTTCAGTATTCAATTGATTTCCTGTACTGTTTCAATAGGAACTAGCTTTGACTAAGGATCATAACATACCATATTTTAAAATGCATAGTTAGACATATATACATATATATAAAATCTATGTTAATTTGAATGCAATTAATTGCACTTTTTCTTTTACAATAGGCTTTTTCCCAGCGGCACAAAGCTTTTAAAACTCCTTTGTTTAACAGTGTTCAAATTAAATAAATAAATAGTTCAGCAATTCTATATGAGGGCCTTGTAAGAAACACAAGCCTTTTTTCTTGGCAGATTGAAGCTTCCTTGACTTCAGGTGCAGAATGCCCAATCCTCATGCCAACCCCAGCTTTGTGACATTGCACAGAAAGAGTCACAAAGGCTGCTCACAGGAGAACCATACCTAACCTGCTTCCACACTGACAGGTGACTGAAAACATGATTGTTCCAGAGTGGTTCAGCATGTTGTTAATTGCCCTCTCAAATATTGCAAACCTTGTTGAACTTTTAAGACTGCTTTGGTTTGAGTTGTTTACCAAACAGCAGCCTGTCTTCCTCAATATTTCTGACCCAAATATGTCATGATAACAAATATATCATATAAAGACATAGCAAATCATAATCATTAACTTGTGTGTGAGGCTCAAATAATTTTTCCTTTTAACAACTTAAAGACATCTCTACTTTAGGATGGAAAAGAAACAAGATAAAACTGCTGGTTGTCACATTGACAGATTGGTCGTTAGACCTTTGTCACTTTTAATTTGTAGATTAACAATTTTCTTAGCCAAAGTTGTGCCTTAAAATTTACCTTTTACTTCCATGTTTTCTCTCAGTCACTCTGCTAAGTTCCTCGTAAATTACACAAAATTATAGCCTCACAGATGCTTCTATGAAAGCCACTTCTGAGTCGAACTGTTTAAATGCACTCAGAGCTTTGCTGCAGCATCCCACTTAAAGGAAAAACCTATAGCTTTTTTACATCCCCCTTCTCTTTTACAGTTTCATTTTACTCATGGATTATTACTACAAAATTCTTTGCTAAAGCCGTCACACACATAAGATTCAGTTCTGTGATGTAAAACATGTAAACACTATAGAAAGCAAAATTAATGATGAGACACTGGCCTTCCACATATTTAAAAATTTAGTTTGGTTTCAAAATTACTTTTGCAAAAGGATGAAAGCGAATGCAGCATTTTTTGAGTTCTAAGGCCAGTGTCCACAGGTGTGTCTGTTAGCCTCTGTTATTCATGAGTTTAATTTCTGTCTTAACTCTTTCTCAGTTTCTTTGGGGTTTATTGGAATTTTTAGACACCTAAATAGGACAAAGTTACTGTTCTACAGCCTCTTATATATGGGAGAAATTAAGACCATGAAAAATGCTAAACCTATTTACTTAAAAGATAAAGCATATCTAAGCAGCTATATTTCTTATATTCAGTATTGTTTCCTAAATGCTAGAATGGAATGGAAATACCTCTTTCAAATTAAAAATATGAACCACAGTTTTCCCTCAAAATTTCAAGTAGTTAACTCCTTCACATTTAACTATGCTGTTTACCTCAGGAAACCCTAGGTGAGGCTAAGCAGGTTGAGTCAGCTGAAATCCATATTTTGTGCCTAAATAATCACTTAAGTAGGAAAATCTTTGCATTCTTTCTAGAGAAGCATAATTATATTCCTTTTAGAAGGAAGATTAGAAATGCTAATTCTATAAGTAGGTAGTCATTATTTTATCATTTAGTATTAGCTATAATAATGTTAGTCATGATGAACTAATGTGGTGTTAATATGGATTTCATATGTACTCTCTTAGGAATGTAATTGCAATTTACCATTTCATTCATGTTCACTCATTTTGAAGGGTTGCTGAATTAACAGATCACTACTCACCTCATTTTATATCAATGACAACTTTGGCTTATGAAAACGTTGGGCCACTAGTTAAACTGGGGTGGAACCAAGCGATTGCAAGCAATTAAACAAAACCAGAAAGCAGACTAATAGCTGGGAAAAAGCAAAGGTGATTTTTCTAGCTCTTTTCTAGGATGAACTGAAAAAGTAGATGCTTTGCAAAGAGCTGCTGGGCTTACAATGCTCATTAGCCAAAGAAGAATCTAGCAGACTCTGGAGGTATCTGGAGTACGGAAGGAATGACTGAAATGAAGAGCAGATTGAGAGCAGGAAAAATACAAACCTTGTTTCTTTGTGTTCCTGCAGGGAAGCCCTGCAGGAACCTCATGAAGGTCTGAAGGACCTCCTGAGGGACCTTCTGAAGCTTGCTGGTAGAAAAACTCTTCCTCCTCTACAACATTAAATTTTACTGCAATTCTGCGATTAAGACACTGTGCTTGTGTACTTATGAGTTCTTCCTTCAGTTTCATTCAAAAGTTTTACTGTAATACAAGTTAAATATACCTCTTTTTGATTTTATAAATAGCAAAAAACCAAACCAACCAGCCAACCAACAACAAAAAAAAAAAACCAACAAACACAAAACCCTCCCAAGTTTAGTTTATTTTTATCTATTTTTCCCTCCTGGGATTCTCATAATCTGCTAAGAGACAAAACCACTTATTCTAGTAATGCTCAAGATATATTATTATGAGAGCACAAATAAATGCCCAAGATTTGTACCGTAGGAGTCAAAGAGATGACAGCGCAGCATTTGTGAGTTATATATTTATTTACTTGAATGAAATAAAGATTAATGTTTATAATTTTCTTCTTGTTGTTCAACCCATTCAGAAATACCATTCTGTCTTTCAAATAGACATAATATTCAATTTATTCTGTTAATCTTTGAGTTTAAATGAAAGTTTGCAGGTTTATAAAACCAAATAGAACCAGCTCCAAATGCCATTGAGCTGTAAGAAATTTTGTTCTAGAAGTATTTGGCTCATATTCTCTGTAACTGTACAGAATTTTTGAAATGTCAAATGCTGAGATATTAAGGACAGCAGCAGCTGCTGCTTGACAAGCTGAAGTCACAGTTCAGAGCTCATTAGAGCAGAAAAATTTCACTGTATCATTGTCTTCATTAAAATTTGAGAAAAAGATGGTTGTTATTAAGAACGAGATATAACTGAGGTAAAAAGATACACATAGGATGGAAGGACAAGATGTTGAAGTCATTGCATAGGAAAAGCCCAGTGTCAGCAAGAATTAACAGTCTGAAGATCAATTTTTGATGTAATGCTTTTGGTTCAGGGGGTAATATAATATTTGGCTACATGGACAAAATGTATTAATTTAACTAGTCATGTTGAGGAATGAAATGTTGTTTTAAAGATAGATCTACTCTAGCATATTATCAAGAAATACAGTAAAACCAACACGGAGTCCTGGTACCAATGCTCTCACTTTGATCTTCCTACTAGGCATGGTATTAGTGCAGGAAGCACAGAGTAAATTCCGTAGTTTGTGCTTGAATTCTGATGAGATCCTTATGATAGCATTTTTTACATTAATAAACTAATATTAGGGGATTTTTTTAATCTATCTTTTGATAAATATAATCAGTTTCAGGTTCTGGATGATTTTGTAGTTCAAACTTTTAAAAAACTTTGCAGTGTGCAAGCATAAAGACTATTGGAGTTTTTAAAAGCACTTAAGGACACATCCAATTAATATATAAGTAGATCCTCCAATAGCTGACAGTATACACTTGAAACTATCCAAGTGGAGGATTAAGAATCCAGGTTTGTTTTGTAAAGAGTTAGAAAGTGAAGACAATGAAACAGGCCCCAGTTAAGTAAAGGTCTTTTAAGAGTTAGTGAGTAGGAAATGCATTGACTTGGAGACTGTATCACAGGTTTAAAGTAACTTTTGACATGAATACATCCTAGGTTCATATTCCTCTTCTTCATTTTGCCACTTTTTTGTTGTCCAGACAATGTTCATAGCCAGCACCTGACACAGCCTTAGAACTACACATTCCAATAAGTGACAAAAATATTTAAAATTAAAATTTCTCCCTAACAAGATACTAAAGAGAATTAGGTTGTATTAGGTTCTTTCTGGATCATATTAGGTTTTGTTCTTCAATGGTGCCTTTAAAGTAAATTGGTGTGAATAACAAACTTATGTTTGCCTGAAAACCTTAGGTCAGAGCACCTGAAAGCACTTAAAAACTATTCTTTTCTTTGCCAAGATACTGTTCAGAATCAAACTCCTTCAAATATTTGGGAACAAAGTTTTAAGTTACTTATATGGAGGGAAAACTACATTGTGTAGCAAGATTTATAATCTCCCTTATTTTAGCAATACAGCTGATTTGAACTACAGTAATTTGAGTTCAAATGTTTTAAAACGAAACATAGCATTTCTTTCTGGTTACTCAGATTCTGTTGGAGCCCCTCTGGCAGGCTATAAAATTATTGCAGGTGTATCATCGCTCAACTTTGTACTCTGAAACTTTGTCAGCATTTGTTTTTTTAATTTAAAATGGAGCTGCTGCTACATGCAAATGCCTGCCAGTGTGGTGGCTTTTTATATCTCTTGGTTTTTTTCTTTTGTGGGGAATTGTTTTTATTTGTTTTGTGGGGTTTTTTTGGGGGAGGGTGTTGTTTGTGTTTTGGGGTTTTTTTTGGAGAGGGCTGTGGTTTGCTTTGCTTTTGGATTACTTTTGGTTTTTATTAAAAAAGCAAACCTTTGAATGCAGCGGTAATTGCCATATGATTTTATTATAAATTATGCCAGTAATAAGATTTTGTCCTAATAATTTATACCGCTGAAAAGGAGAAGGGATTGTAAGGGAGCTCATCCTTACCTGTGGTCCATAATGTCAGGTCCTACTGGGTCTGGACTTCACCTCAACACAGCACAGTAGTGTATGTTACATTAACTGGAGTAGGGCACAAAGACACACTATAGCCTTTTAGCAAACTGAGAAATATAAACATAAGCAAAAGCAGCTTAACACTGAATTTATTTTGACATGTCAAGTCAGTTTCAAGAGGTTTGTAAAGTGTTAGTATTTTTGCTGTTTTCTTCTTAATTATGTGTTTAGCTTAAAAAGAAAATCACAATAAAGCCACAAAACTAATTATCTTCAGGCCCATGACACATGTACTAATATTTTAGATTGTTTAATTGTTTACATTTTGGTGGATATTTGCTTTTAGACTTCCTGTTTAAAAAAATCTCTGAAATAATCTACCTAATATTAATTATTATAATCTACCAAGTCTAATATTTTCTTAGACAAGTTAGGTTTTCATCAGTGAATTTTTCTACCTTCAGTTTCAATGGGAACATCTGGCTCTTTTCCAATAATCAATATAATCTCTTGAGTTCAATTTCAAAAATCAGCTGCAGAGAGTAACAATTAGAGGTTAGTAGACTTGATAGATTTTATAAGAAGCAATTATGTCATTAACAAATTATCAAGTTATCAAGCTGTCTTATAGAGATAATACAGAAAAAGCTAAAAGCTGCTGACTGTACAGAAAAAGAGATGTGTCTATGATAGGAAGAACATTTTATTAATTAAAGCTATACAGACTTAACCTTCAGAGCTCTAGTGATGCTGGAGGTTAAATACTTAATTTAATAATAAATTTTAAAAGCAAGAAGATCCTAATTTGTTACCTAAACAAGATAGACTACAGGAATCTAAATCTATCATTGACGTATTGTAAGCCCCTGAATTGCTATTGACTGACAATTACTATTATAGGAACTGATGCACAGGAAATTCCATCAGAATAAGTGGAAGAATTTATTTGAGTGACCAGAGAGATTGTGGAGTCTCCCTCACTGGAGATGTTCAAGAACCATCTGGACACAATCCTGGGCCCTGTGCTCTAGGATGACTCTGCTTGAGCAAGGAGGTTGGACCAGATGATCCACTGTGCTCCCTTACCGCCTTGCCCATTCCGTGATTATTTTTTACAATCAAGTGCCTTCTGTGGAGTTGTAGATTCTGAACTGTGGGCTACTTATCTGTCTTATAATAAACAGTGTTCAGACTCCATGCTAGTATTTTGTATGGCCAATGCATCATGAGATGACTTAGGGGCTTTCATTCATGCTAGTACAATGACTCTTGAAGGACTTGGGATTGCTGGTGGGCTTGGGGAAGGAGTGTCACCCATTGGCACATCTTGACTGAGATTTCATAGGTATTTTCATCTTGTTTCTCAGTTATCCATAAATCTGTCCCTAACCATCTGAAAACCTGAATAGGGTGCTCTCCAAGGAGATAGCATCTGGATCTAAGCATTTGAGTTACAGCTTAGATTTTGTCTTCCACTTTGAGTAATGTTCCAGCTATTCTTCTAAAGGTCAAACATCAGCTAAAAGTACCCACACTGTATATTAGGTAATTAAGGTCTGTTCAGTTCTTTAAAGGAGGAGAGTGTAGGTATGCTAACATTGGAGGGGATTACTTCCCAAGTGCTTAAATATGTCTCCCTAAAATCCTGAATAAAGCTGTTGAGCTTAAGGAGTCAAGGATAACCTCAGCCCCAAAACAATCCTCTGGGCTATCCTCAATTGTTCTTCAAGTAGTTTTTCCCCTTATTTGCTCTCATACTCTTCTCTTGTGTTCTGTCCAAAGGTGTTCATATTTCCCATTTGAGAGTGAACAGAAAAACCTTTCTAAATTTTGGATTACTCCCCTAATTTTACTGTTGGATCAGTTTCCCAATGTAGTTATTAAATCACGATAAGTTTTTTAAGGAAAGTGAACAAATTTGAGCACCATTGTATTTACTAGCCAGAAATAACATAGAAGAGCCCAGCTGAATTTCTTTCATTTATTTCTGCCTTCTTTTCCACATTTTTTTCATTTTTTTTTAAAGTCACTGACAAAACTTTTAGTCTCATTTTATATGTAAAATGCTGTTGAGATGGTGATAACTATTTAGATGCAGGAAAATCCCCCTGTAAGAAACAGGAAATTTTGATATTTGATTTTTCTAACTAGTTTGCTCACTTTTTCAGAAATATGTAAAGTCCTAATTTTTTTGGCCAGCTCTTTATGCTATTAATAAATCAACAAAGCACTACTATTTTTTTCAGGCTGAAACAAGTTGCCTATTTTTATATAAGAAAACACACTTTTTCTTCACCTTCTAGGGTGTAAACTGCAAATGGATGCAAAATAATCTAACAAGTTCTGCAAAAAATAGAAACAAAGAAAAGCAAAAAAATTACTTATTTTTTGTACAATGCAAGAGTTGTGGTGCAACATCAGATGCTTGGAATTTATTTTCCAATATTTACCTGCTACTCTGAAGTATGCATAGGACTAGTGTGGGTCCAAATAACTCTCTACATGCAAATCAAATTGGTCAAAAATTTAGCAATTGTTGCACTGTGTATAGCAAAAGTCATAGAGGAACATAAAAATACTGAAGTACAACATAAAGGCAGTTTTAACTTGACTGTTTTGGAGTAAGATGTGTTGGTTGGACTAAGCAGAATCAACTAAATCTGTGTAATCACTCTATAAATTCATGCACTTCACGATCAGGGTAGGTCTTTTAGTCTCTATCAACAGCAGAAATTAAATCAGTTTCAGGTACAGTATGGAAACATAAATCGTGTATGTATCATACTTCTTTATATTACAGGATGTGTATGTCATGTCATTAAGAAAAAAAAATGCAGGCATTTGTAATCAGAGCTGTGTTAAGCTGTATAATAGAATTCATATGTAGCTTTAAAGGTAAAAGGTGGAGGTAATGACACAGATATAATTTATACCATGGGAAATGCCCGTTTCTAGCCCAGGACTGTGCACAAAGAAGGGGAAGAAAAATAGGGAAATACATTTAAGGTATAAAAGGAATGCGATGTTTAACATATTTGGTCTAAGTGGCTAACATCTCAACCAATGCAGGAAAATTGTGTCTTTAACAATTCTATAGGCTAGGTCAGAAGTTGGGTAGATTACAGGGGAAAGCTAAAAAATGGCTGAGTTGTTACTTTTTTATAGCTAAGAAATGCACTTACTCATTCTTGTACTTTTGCTGTTGTATTACCTTAGGTTATGTAATCCAAGGATGTAACAGAAAAATTGATTCTATAACTGTTCCTATAGATTTGGCAATACTTGTAATTCAGGTTTTGAGTAGTTGAAGCAGGTCGCTGAGCCTTGAAAGACTAAAGATATCCATGGCACAACTTGATGCTCTTCTATTGAACTTCATTGATCTTTACTATAAAAGCTGGGAATGCAACTCACTAACGGTAGAAGAGATGGCCTAAATGAGAGTAACACAGGATAATTCTTCAGTGTACTCAAGGACAGTGTGATTCTTGTTCAGAGCCCAGATTCCCTACAAGGAAACACTGCTTTGCAGTTCATTTTTTCTCTTTCTGATTTCTAATTCAACTAAATTCCATAGCACAGAACACAAGATCTTATGGATGTTTTTACTTATACTGTGATTTTTTTTATTTGTACTTAATTGGGTTTTTTCCTTGCTTTTAGAAATGTTATTCTTCTAATTTTAATACTTTAGAAACTTCTAAACATTTTCCAGTAATGCTATGTGTGTGTTCTCTCGGTATTGTAAATGATTCATTCAAGGCAAATATATGTTACAGCTAATGTGCAGTAAAATTACAAGTATTTATCT
This sequence comes from Petroica traversi, assembly GCA_025920805.1. Classification (NCBI taxonomy): domain Eukaryota; kingdom Metazoa; phylum Chordata; class Aves; order Passeriformes; family Petroicidae; genus Petroica; species Petroica traversi. The sequence goes on from JAHLSL010000015.1 coordinate 2,094,571, forward strand.
AACTTTGAAAAGTATTAAGGCTACTTAATCTTTGAGTGGCATCAATATGGACCCAATTAGCACAGTTTTCAGCCACTTCATAATTCAAAAGAATGTGATCATTCAGCTGTAAGCATATTTGACAGAAACTCCACAGTCATGAAGGTAAAAGCTTGCAAGATCACCCAGTAGGATGGAGAAGCTGTCATTCTCTCATCAGTGCTGTTGAATACTAATGTCAAGGTCAGAAGAGTGTAATTTTAGGCTGCCAAAATATCGTTGAATTTGATCTGCTAGCAATATTTAAAAAGAAAGTAACAACATGAAAATTTATATACAACTTTGCTACAATAGCTGCAAAGTTTCAGGTGCTCCCCCACTGCAAATGTTCTGAGACATTTACTGCTTTGATTGGCACTTTCATATGCCTTTGTTTCCTAATTGTAACATTTTCTTTAAATATTATCCTCCTTGTCTAACATATTATAACTGATATGTATTTTACAAATTCTGCATATATTCTAAATGCTGATGTGGGAGACTTTGTGTTCAAAATATATCACAATTAGAGCGAAGATTTGGATGTACAAATATCTGAGTGCTTATATTAGACAACAAATTGTCACATATAATGATAAATTTGTCTTGACTCACAATTTTCTTTTGCATAGCATGATAATGCTAAATGGAAGTTTGTACTGCTGGCTCCATCTATGAACATATATGGACTGGATGGACCCATGTTGTTCTCAAAATGTCTTTTGAATCATAAAAGGATGAGAGGTGCTGACTGCAGATTTCAACAAGGTATATTTCTATGAAAAATTAGGAGAAAACAGTTTCACAGTGAGGACAATTAAAAATTGCAGTAGGCTGTTCAGACATAATCTTAGTTTTTTATCCAGAGAGATACTCATGAAGTATCTTAATCAACCAGACCTAAGCTGTCTCTGGTCTGTGTAGGTTCAGCTTGATGACCTCCTGCCTCTTCTTTCTAACTTCCAGAATTGCATCACTTTCTCATTTATATTTTGATAAAACAGTCGTTTATGTAATTTTTATAAGATTTTTAAAGGTGTCAAATGAGGGTATAATTTTGAAAATACTTGGAGGCATCTGTAATCCCTAGGTTTTGAGAGATATTTAAAGACTTGAAAGTCACCCCTTTTGTTAAAGAGTAAATTTCTTCCATGTCACTTTTCAGGAAGCTGAACTTGAACTCTCAAGTTGGCACTACATCCTACCAACATCTACTAGTTATTAATGGCTTCACTTGCTCCTCTGTCCAAATAGAAGAGTCCCCAAATGAATGAGTTAAATGTATACATTGATACAAAATAATTTTTTTTTTACATAATCCTAACATAAATTTGGTTGCTGAACTTTCTTAACAGAGGAGATATAGGATAGCAAAGCTACATCATATTTTCATATCAAGTAGGTAGATTTTTGAGGGTTTTTTAGTTCAGTTTTGGCTTTATATTTAAGGGCTTTTTGGCTTTGATTGATTTTACATTACATGAATATGTCAATGAGCACTGGCAAAAAAAAATGCCTCAGTAGGATTGCTTTTCAAATCCAGATACATCTTTGAAAGATGTCTAAAATGACATGTTTGCAGTAAAATATACATGGCCGGGTGAACTTTTCTGGTCTTATCTTGCGCCTCAGTAATTTTAAAACAGAAACCAAAGCCTTTGTTCTGATAAACCAGACATCTTTCTAAAATATATTTATTAAAATGAAATATTCAAAGATTCCTAAGAGCAAGTATACATACAGTAAATGTGTTCTTTTTCTCCTGTGCATGGTTAACTTTCATTCATATTAATGGAGTTACGAACATGCTTCAAGCAGAGAAGACTAAAATTTTTTAAACCTGTCTATTGAATATTTGGCTCAGTTAATGTTATGATGTCATTTTACTACAGGAGAGAAAATTATTTTTTGGAAGGTATGGTTTCTTTTAACTCTTTTGTAAATATCCTTAACTCTGGATTCACTAGTGAATATTTTGAGAAATACTTTAGAGCCTTAAGGATGTTTGAGAAAAGGTAACTAAATCTCATTCTCATAATTAAAGGGTTTGTTTTTGGGGTTTTTTTTGTGGAATTCTAAATACTGGATAGGAATCAAGGTAATTGTCAGTGACAACCTCTCTATCAGAAAGATAAATTCTCACATGATTTGTGAGCCAGTCTCAGAAGTATGTGTTTGTAACAGCCAATGCATATGTGATACTGCTTTCAAATGCACTTGGATGTTTAGATGAGTTGAGGGATAAGAAAACTATCACTCGAAGGACTTTGTTTTGTTGAAAATGTGATAGAATTGCTATATCCACATACTTTCAATTCACTGTATCTTAATAGGATTCAGTAATTACTCTAAATTCCTTATTTTCTGCAGTGAAACCCTTTTGTACAAAGAAATGACTTCATAAAAGCCTGGCACCATGCAGTGGCCTTTTTTAGTTCAAGAATCCTAGCGGGTCTCAGAAATGGTGATACTCCAGAGTAAGGAATTGATTATAATAACTTAGAAGTCTACCTCATTTGTATGAATTCAATGCTTTCATTCTTAAAGTGGTTATTAATAAAATAATCTCTGTACCAAATTAAAAAGTAATCAAAATATATAGAATCACTGCAGTGTAAATTCTGAAATTTTCCAATTTTCATACAATTTTTACACTGAATAAAATACTTTTGCAGAGTGCTTGAAAGCAAACTGCTCATGCATTTTAATGGTTAAAAACCTACCCTTGAACTCTATAGTGCATGTCTGAAATCTATGGCATACATGCATTTCCTTTATGAATCTAGTTAGGGTTGCACATATGTCTATCTTAAACATTTGTATAAATGCACGTTGTTTTCACTGTTCAAATATGGGTTTGTATATTTAGTTCACCTTTTCATTCCAGTGGAAAGAAGTATGATTTAAGTTTTTATTCTGGTTCTGGAGATTAACATGTCTCAAAAAGATTTCATTGATTTCGGTTTGTTTTCAGTAATTTAAGCTTGCTGTTACCTCTCTGAAAGTCTGAGGTGGTTAAACACACAGCATGGATGATGCATACCATGACCCTTTGGCACTGAACAACTGGTAGTGGCTGTTTATATGTGCAATAAAATCGTGATCAATCTCTGACACTTACTACAGACTTCCTGCTGCTTAGAAATGTGCACTGTAATAGCATTTGTATGTTTTCTGTTCCCTTAAGAGTTCAGTATGGTGCTTCACAGGAGCAAAGAAAATTAGAAATAACATCACAGACACTGTGATAGGAATAAATAAAGTAGCAATTTTTAAACTCTTCCAGACAGATCTTTACAAATAAATGCAGGAGTCTCTGTGTATAGGTATAATGTAAATATAACTTCAGTAGGGATTATGTTTATCTATTGTGTGTATAAACTAGTTATTCCATTTTATACATTGCTGTTTAAATTGAAAGAACTTGACCTTCTTCCCTCTTACCAATAACTAGACCACAAGAGACACCACTTAGTACAGCAGTTGAAGTTGAAATTAATATCTTTAAATTTTAGGAGGCTGGCAGGTGGGGGGGGAGTTGTGTGTGTCCTATTTTAAGTGTTTGAGTTGGAAGACTAAAATTCATTAATCATTTTGTGAAAGATAATTTCTGAATTTTAATAGGAAAAAAAATGTGTAAAAATGACCACATTGTCATTGATTTTACCTTTTCACAGTGGCAGACAGTTTCTGGGATATGTGAAAATATAAAGAAAAGATGTAGAGACCATACAACGATTTTATAAGTTTAGAAGAGCAAGAAAACCAAACCACTCTATTCTGGTATCCGTACAAATTAAACTACAGGAACCATGTTTAAGATTCTCATATTCCATCACCTACTTTTCCTGACATTTCACTGAGATAAAAAGCTGATTATATGCACTATAGAAAAGCATGTAATTCTTTACTTAAGTCTTTTAAATAGAATGATTAATTTCTGTTCTTACTAGTAGGTTATGTCGGAAGTCCTGAGGTTTTTTGAGTTACTGAGAGCTTCAATTTCTTTTTAATGGTAGAGGATTTACTTACGTGAAATACAACATGGGTGTCCAAGGAATAGATAATGATTATATCTAGTTTCATATCCAATCTGAAATCTGTGGATGTCTGTGGGGAAGAATTTCATATGCATGGTGCAGGTGAAGGGTTGCTACAATGCTAGACAAACTATTTTTTCTTTCCTTTTGGTCCTATAATTGCCTTTTTTTTTTTTTCTTTAGCTAACGGTTTCTTTGAAAGTTTTATCTGCTTAAATCCATAGAATATTTTAAGTATGTGCACAAAATACCATTCCAAGGTGTTATGCCACTGTTGTAGTAGTAAGTAAGTGTAAGCCAAAAAATTAGCTGCTATAATTAATTATGATGAATAGGAATGCAATTTGAAACTGAATAAGCTCTTTAAGTATAGACACTGTTCCTGTAGTAATTCCTTCATGTAATTTATTTTTCTCACTATATGCTGTGTTCCAGTGTGGTAGACAAAAAGAGTGATTTCAGGCAAATAATTGATACTTTGTCCATCCTAATAATGTGATTTCCATGCACTTGAAGTTTAAAAAAGGGCTTAGTATTGGGTTACATTGCTGAAAAGGGAAGTTTGTACAGGAGAGCTCTTCTTTAGTTTCTCCTTTTTTTTGTATAAGTTGTTTCTGCTGCTGTGGGTTATTGCTGAATACCCAAAAGCATGGCATGCCTTTAAAGAAATGTGAAATGGTTTCAGGTATCCTACCAGAGAAACCTGAATTTTAAAAAAAACAAGCTCCAAAACCACGACCATCATCAGCAAAAAACAGAAAACAAAGCAAAAAAAAATCCTCATGGAGTTAATAAAGTAATTTTTGCAACAGTACTTTCAACTCTGGATGTGGTACCAGCTTTTGTCAGTTACACAGTGTATGTGTAGCAAAAAGGTACTATCTTTTATATTTCTGGGAACTAGTTCACAAATCCTAGGTTTCTAGTTCCTTTTACTTTAGTTTAGTGGCTTTTTTTCTGTGGTAATTTAGTTTTACCCTTTATGTTGTAGTTTGTGAGGCTGTTTTCCACTTTTCCATGCCAAGTTATGGAAAAAATGCTTAGGTACTGGTGAAATCATCTCCAAACACTGAGTTTCTCTGTTTTGATCTCACTCATATCTTCATGTCTTGGAGGTGGGTTATTTTTCATTTCTTTTAATCTTCTGATGAATATCTTCAAGTTCTGAGAGAGAATAAAGAAGGAGAATCCAGAAGAATATACTATCATAATATTTAGACATAAAATGAACATGCATAAAATTTAAATTAGTGGTCATTACTAGGAATTTTATCAAGGCCTTAGATGGTACTTTATCAGCAGATGAATGATGAGGCCGAAAACAAAAGGCCCTAATAATTGCTTTAGTAAAGGAAGCAAAGGCTTCACTATTAGACGAATACAGCCCATGGGCAATCATTTAATTATTCATATGAAGGTCATATTCATTCCTGGTTTCTATACATTTGGAGTACTTCCTAACTCTTATTGTTTCCCATTCATACTTTATGAGGAAAAGGAAGTTGCCTTTTTCTGATACAACCCTAATCATTGTCATCCCTGATTGATCATGTCCTGCTCTTACTGCAGTATTACACAGTGCATTCTGAAGAGGCTCCTATAAGTGAAAGAGCCACACATTCCCAGGTTGCCTTTGTTTTATTTATTGAGTAACACTTCACCAAAGTGCCTTCTACCATTGCACTTTAGTCCTGGTTTCCGGGCTTTTAGAGAGTAGGAGGTTGCTCACGTTAACAAACATTTCTTGGTTTAAAATGAGTACAGAGTGATTATGAGTGGAGACACTCATAACCTGCTGATATAAGGTTATCAAATTAAAATGTGTGTGTCTCTTAATGGCTTTTACCTACAACTGTTTCCAGAAACACAGTGAAATTCTTCCAAACCATGTTATTTGCACTTGCAGCAGTGTGTCTGCTTGAATGCATTGATCATGAATATGTGGCTAGTTAATTTAAAAGAATCAAAGCTAGGTGAAAGTAATAGAATGGGTAAATCCAGAATTAATTTATTATAACTGAATTAAAGAAGTGAATCAGGCCCATTTCATTCAGTGAAAAATCTATTAAAAGATAATCAGCTCTCATATAGAAGGGGAAGGCAAATCTCACTTGAATCTGCATCTTCTCTTCTTTCCTGCAAGTACCTTAATTGTAACACCTAAAGACATTGCCTTTGTTGATGTATTTCCACTTTCTATGCAATATATAGATATTCATTAGTGCAGTAATTAAAACTTGGGTTTCCCATGTAAATTGCTTCAACAAACAAGGAATAGAATAATTTTTACTGTCTCTGTCTCATTGAGTATATGAATATTTATTAAAAGTAATAAAAATTTTCACTAAGAGAGACAGAAACATACTTATCATCAAACTGCCTATAGGAATATAGATAAGAGAGTTCTTAGAAAATAGGGGTTAAATAGCCTTCAGGTAAAGCTGAAATGCTCATAGAGTTCCTTGCATAATTGCTCATTATGCAAGGAGCTCTATTATTAAGCAAAAGGTGAAGAACATGTTACTGGAATCTCTTTTTCTCCTTGTTTTCTGTGTTTGGCATCAGTGTTAAAAATTACTATGTCTACAAAAGAAATGAGGAAAAAAAAAAAAGTGCTCGTTTTCTTTCAGATGTCACTCACAAATGAAGAATTGGGAAAATCATTTGCACAGTTCCCTTGTCTCATTTTGGTAATAAGCATTGACTTCCCCAGTTCTTTGTAGGGAATATTCCTCTACCAAGTGAAAAACATAGCATATATTAAGTTGGAAAATTATCAGTAACAGGTAACAGAAAGCATCTTTTCTATCACCACAGCATCAAAACTTAGAAGCTTTTAAACAAAATTGATCTTAACATTATGGATGGCCTTTCAAAAGCAGGGATTGTTGTCAGACCATTTTTATGGTACAGTGTTCTTATCCCATTTTATTTAACATAGTTAGGCGAGTTGTATTGGCAGCAAACCGCATAAAGCAGATCAAGGTAAAATCAGGTGTATGGTAGTGGTTTGCTTTATTCTGGACCCTTATAATTTCGGATTGAGTTATAAATGGAACTTGGTGTAGCCCTTGGAACCAACATGATTATGTTCTTGTTCAACAAGCAGTAGATAGGGAAAACTCAAAGGAAAAAGACAAGAGAGCAAAGAGGACTTAGTATTTTTTAAGATATATGTTGTACATTTTTCCTTTACACGTGTACAGTAATTGGAAAGATGACTTCAGATAGCTCATGGGTCATATACCTGAAAGCAGTGGTTACAACTAAGTCAAATATTTGGCAAGGTCTTTCCTTTGATAGGAAGAGAGATTTTCCCCTAAAAATAAAATAGAACAACAGTAAAAGTATGAGTACTTACGGAGCGATATTCAAAAGCACTTTTAAAGTCCTTGGGAGAAAAAGATCTGTAAAGATGATTAATGATTATCAGGCATAAAATAAGTGTTTTTAAGCTCTGTCAACTTCGGTTTTCTAATGAGGACTTAACTGCTCCCCAAGTAAAGCCTCTATCCAAGCTGTGTTTTGTATTTCATTTAATCAATGCTTTGTATAGAGACAGTTACCATCATCATAACCTTTCAGTTCTTGTTTTGGCATCTCACAGATTTTGTATGCAAGTTGGGGGCTCAAGGGAAGCACATTTAACTGAAATGTCCAAGTACAATTTAATGTGAGATGCAGGGTTGCAGAACTCTTCTCAGACTTGCTTATTGTTGCAAAGAGAGACTTCGTAATTACTAGGGGATTATGGCAGAATATGAAGGACCTTGAAAGCGGCTTTCGTGAAGATCAGGAATGTGTTCTGCAGAACCTCTGAAACAATCAGCTAGAGTAGTGAAGCAGAAGTATATTAAAATGTGAAGAGTTCACTGAAAAGGTCCTGATAGAAACACCCAATTAAAGAAATGAAAACTGATATTTAAGATTGTGAAAGGTTCCCTTTTTGGTAAGAAAAAAGAGCCTTAGGAGGACTGGAAATGAGATGACAATACAAATACAGTGGCTTCTTCCACTTTTTTCTCAGCAACAAAAGTAACAAAATTTGAGTTTAATGGCACATAATTAAGAAGAATAGAATTGAAGCTAGTTGTACTGGTACACTGCCTAAATTATTATGCGAGATTGAGACCAATAACCCAGGAATAATAGAGTTTCTTTTTTTCACATGCATAAATAAGTGAAAAATTTTGGACAAGAGTATGGTGCAATGTATCACCAAACTGTCTTATTATATTAGCTTTCACTTCTTAACTAGCTTTTTTAAAAATCCAATTATTTTTTTAGTCCCGAAGGATCACTGTATGGTTTTTTAACTAATTCCTCGCCAACAAAGTCTGAACATTTTTATACTGAGCTGTACATTTTTACTTTGTCCTTTTCTATTTCAGAATGAGTATACAAAAACACGTTCAAATATGTTCAAAAATAACAAAAGCAATACCATGTTAAGATAATCTGCCTAAGAGTTTTTGATGTGATTTTCCGGAGGTGGGGGGGGGCATGGGTTATTTTTGATAAAATCTTTTACTCAATCCTGATCATTGAGGATTCAACCATAAACTTAATTTTCTGTGACAGGAGCTGCCTTGCCTTTCATTGAGTTTTTCCATTAATGCCTTTTTTCTCAGTAATGCTGACATTGAAGCAAGTTCAGCTGAATTATTATTTACTAGTGAGTAGGTAGGAAAGTCATACAGCACTTTTGGAAAACTACATCTGTGAATTTAACTAATATGGTTGTGAACTGAGGTTTTTTACCAAAGTAATAAGCAAAATCTGAATATTTCCTAGTTCACTTACATATTGAATGCATGAAAGTATTTTCATTTTATGAGTATTTCTGAATAACACGATGAGAAACATTTTTTGGTTTTGTTTGCTTGGAGGTTTTTTTTGATCCATAATATATTAAAAAATATTTGAATCTCACTTGGCAATACTTTTCTTTTGTAGTTGAAACACAAAATTCTACAAGCGTGTCAGGTACCTCTAGACCACTTTATATTTGTCAACAGCCTGGTAGAATAACCAATAAAATGCAAATAACAGTTCCCACTATTACTGACATTCACACCTGCTCCAGCTGTCAGTCATAAGAGGATCATCTTCCCCACAACACCAACTGTTTCTCATTGAATCATTATCCCATGAATATATGAAATAAAAATAACATTAATGTTATTAGCATACATCGCTTATCATTAGTTTTTCATTTTACATTGTAGCTCTAAAATACTCTCATAAAGTAGATACATGGTTAAATTATTTTATTCTTGAGTCAGTTGAAAGTTAGGTATTTGCAACACTAAATCTTTATTGCCCCTCCCCCAAGATATTTAATTTAAAAATGTATGAACTTCTTAACTGGGAAAGATGTTTCACTTTTTTGGAAATGCTGGGGGAAGAATGTAACATGGGAAGCATAAAAAGTTAAGACTTCCCACAAGAAGAAAAAATTATGCAAATGAATGTGTTCATTGGCAAAAGCTAGATTGAAAAAGTATAATTTACTCTTCTTGTTAGCTGGCAAATTTGAAAATATTATTTTTGCATGCGCTCATATTTTTTAAAAGAAATTGCTGTGTGAAAGAATCTGCATATTCTTACATTCTTGTTATGAGCTGAATAGTGACCAGTGCTTCTAGAGACCAGCAGGCAATAATACTGTGTAGGAGTGGCCTAAGAAGGAATATTTCTGAATATACATCATTTTCATATTAGGCAAATTGAATTAATAGAGTAATTGTGTTAAGCTGAAAATGTTTATTTATCCAAAGCTGTCCTCTCTTTCTAGTTTACCATTTCAACTTCACCAACCTTTTCCTGCTGAAACCTACTTTGTATTTGAAAGGTTTACATTCAGTTAAGTTGTCATTGATACCTCTGGAACTTCTGAATGCTGTCAGAAAAACATGAAGGTTTTAAGAGAGAAATATTGATAGTGAAAGAAAAATACGGTTTAAATACTGTAAGGGAATTATTCTTTGTTCAAATATAAACAACAATAAAAGTCTTTATCTAATGTTCAGGTAAGTAAATGAATTCTCAGATCAGTGTTGATGGCAAGTACTTAGGAAATCAGGTCTACTTTTCTGTTATTCGAGGAAATTATTATGTTTCTCATAAAACAGACTCAAACGTCTTTGGAGACACAATATAATAAATGAAATTTAAAATACTGCATTAAAATAGGAGGCTTGCAACCATGATGTAAGAAATTGGAAGATACTAGTTCCAGACGAGCTATACTGAATTCTTTTGTGTCCAGATATGACTTAAAAAAAAAAAGAAAAAAGAGAAGAAAAAAGCATGATCATTCCTTTTTTTCATAAAAAGTCTTATGAATATACTCTGCACAATTTGAAATGTTAAGTGGGCTTCTACTACAATATTTCCATCTCATCCCACAGAATTTTAAAATGTAATTCGAAGAATGGTTCTTAAATATCATTTAATCCTAACTCCACCAGGATTACTCTGTATATGTATACTGTATGTACAGTGCAACTTCATACATGAAAAAAAAAAATCCAGTCTTTAATTGGGAGTCTAATCTGAGCCTGCAAGGAAGACAATGTGTTTCTGCTTCAACTGTCTGAATATATTTCTAGTGAATAAATTGATCACTGACAATTTAAAAAGCTGTCAAAATCCAGACTGAATTTGTGATGGCTTTATTTTTTGTTTCTTTTTGGAACAGGAATAGATTAACAAAACTAGTAGGGAAGAGATAACAACTGTTTCTCTTCTTCATCTTCCCCTCTCCACCCACTCTCCTCTACCCCCGCAAAGCTGAAGTTCTCACCATATGTTTTTTAATGCAGTAACTCCTATATATAGGAGACTAGGTTTGCACTCCTTTCCCCTGATTGAGATTTAAACCTTTATTTTCTACCTTCCAGGGGAATCACCTAACCACTGGATATTCTGCAGTGGTGTGCTCTCACCTTAACTGTTTGAACTGCTACTTTGACCGAGCTCTATGCCTCCCAAGTGAATTCTTTAACCACCAGACCAAAGAGTCATTCTCTCTCTTTGACTCAGTATTTAAATAATCCATACAGAACAGCTTTTTCCATGGGGATCAAGAGAAGCCAATTATAGATTTCTCACTGGTTTAAGAACTCTTTTGGGAAAGCGAAAATGTGGGTTCAAGAATGTGCAGACAAGGTCTTGAACCTGATTGTCCCACATTGTATATCAGATGAGGCCCTAACCACAGAGCTATTGAATAAGTGAAGAGGGGGGGATTCTCTTTACTTCCATGAATGATTTACAAAGAGCGTGTAAGCCTAATCTTTCATTTCCAGTTCTTTAGTTTCGTGTTTAAACAGCTTCTGCAGAGTTGCCTATGTCTCTGGCAAGTATACAGATTAATGACTCGAGAAAAATGCTACTTTTGGAAAGTCAGAAAGATATTTCTTCCCCACATTTTTTTGTTTCTAAATATTTCCTGAATATTTCTGTCAGTTCCAAATGAAATCAAAGTATGGCTTTCTTTGTCCTTAAATGCATAATTTTAGTTAAATTGCAGGGGTATTGTGGAGGAGGGGAAAGATGACTGGTTTTTAATACTGTTTTTCTTGAAGCGTCTGACTGAAAATTATTTACTTAATACTTAAGGCCCTCCTGCATATACTTCTATGTTTTCTAACACGTCTTAATTCAAGAACTTGTACTGATCTGAACTAGCATGCTTACATTAAGAAGGAGTAGTAGAACTTGCTGGCCACAAGTGCTTATTTCAATTTAGACGCAAGGATCAATGCAAAAGAAGCACTGCCCATTTATGAAATCCGAGTCATTTTTCTCCACCTGCCAATGGATGTGAAGAAAAGGCAGAACAAAGTACACGTAATTTTTTTGATGGGGAAAAAACAAGCTAGAAAAATTTACCTGCAAAGGTCAGCTGTTGATTTCTTGCAGGAAAATGTCTCAGTGGTAGTGTACAGATAGAGAGAAAGTTGTCAAATGTTGCAAATCTGAAGAGCGTGTCCTGCCACACAGTCACACAGAAGGTTTGCTGGTACCAGTCATGAAACCCACAGAGAAAGATTTTCCCTCCTTTAGAGCTGTAGTGAAGGACAAGAATGGTTATGTACCATTCCTTAACTTGAAAGAGCACTTGGTGTTAATCTTGTTTTCCCAAGCCTTATATCAGTGGAGTAATGGTCAAGAACACAGCGTCCTTCCTTCTCCCAGAGACTGGAATGATTAAGACACCAGCTGAATAACCAGGTTTCCAAATGTTCATTACTAGGTTTCTTCAGCTCTCCCTTTCAGAAATTTACCCAGGAAAATGAAGAAATCCTTTACTTTTTTTTTCATTACACATATTCACAGAGATCCACCTTGAATTTATTAAATGTCCTAGAAGATGATTATACCATAGAAGGTGTTTAGGCCACGTGAAATTGTTTTCTTACTTCATCTCATATCAGAAGACAAAACTGATACACAGGAACTTTAAAAAAACCAGATCAACCAACAAAAATAAAACCCTAAACAAACCCCAAAGTGAAACTCTTGCAAACATGGGGACTTCCCCTAGCTTATTTCTCTGAAAACCAAGGAAAATCTCAAGATTGAAAAATGAAAATATGAAGTAAAAAATAAAATAAATTACTATTTTTTCAAAAAAATTTATGTGAAGCACATACAAAAATATAATTATTTTTTCTTCATTAGTAAGAAATTTAAAATAAAATTATTATTTGTCTTAGCTTTAGACCATCAGGTGCCCCTACTTTTTTGCTTCAGGGCCTGTGCTATGTTTGTGATGGAGCTGTATATATTTCTTTGGTTTCTTAGCATTTAATAGATAAAATTATTCACCAATTAAGTGAATGTTACTTTCCAAAATGAGTTTTGAATCCCATAATTATTTAACATTTGAACAATAACACCCAGTGCTTGAGTTAGATAGCTTTTCACTTATTGACTACTGAAGTATGTTGAAGTACAAAGATTTTTATTTTCTGTAAAATTATGCTTAGGTTCTACAGAATGTAAATTCACTTTAAAAAGGCTTTCTCAAACAGTAAATTATTTCAGTCTCAAGATAGTGGGAATGTATGGCAAATGCAACTTTTAATAAAATATTTCTAACTAGACCTTTTAAAGTGGTTCATATAAAGAAGGAAAATATTCAACCTTTTTAGAACAGATATATGGCAGTTAAAATCATGAAGTATTTTCCTTGTTTGCTTGCACTTTTTTGGTTTTTTCTATAAAAGTGGGGCAAAATCCACATTCACCTCGGGTGAATATTTCTTTTAAATATTCCCTGCCTGGATGTCACACTAAGGCCACTGAAGTCACTTCAGCACCAGTCAGAGATGTTCAGAAACACTTCTTCTGAGTACTTTAATTGTTCATCAAGACCTAACCCTTTGAACATTGCTTAAGGCATTTTGGCTCTGCTCTTGAGTCACTGAAGCAAAATTGGAGCATCTGGATGCAGTGTCAAAATAGCCCAGGGAGCTCCAGTGCAGCACCCAAGTGGATAATCCCAACACAGAATACAAACACTGCATTAGCGATTGCCGCAAGGCTACAGTTCATCTTCCTCTGAAATACAATACAAGAAAAGTTAAAGGATGATACTTTTTTTCTTTGTATCTTCTCTTGTGCGAACAAAGAATCAAGCTGTGTTTTGATGTTTTGTCAAGTGTTTGGCAGCATTTTCAGTCCTTGTTTGCCCTACTAATCCACTGATTTTTCTTTTCTTTGGACAAAGCAATGAATGTTTTTTACAGTTTATGCTGTATTAGATGTGTTAGTGCAAAAGAAGGAATCCACTTGATGATGTTACCTTTGAATCAAAGAAGAGGAAGAATAAGTACAATAATATTTTAGTTGCCTATTAGTACTATAATATCTAATTATACTCTCTTTACTTGTAGATAAAATTTCTATAATTCTGTGACCTATGTGAAATTATAATTTTTTTTGCTTTGTTTGTTTTCACAGATGGCAGCAAAATTGCATTCCATTGATTGAAAAGAACATTGTAAGTAACTCTTTTTGTTTCCCCTGTTGATTAGGCGTCAAATTTTATTTTCCTAAATTCACTAAAATTTCATCTTATGGATAAAACTGTGTTCTTCCTTGAAAACTGGTGAACAATTAATACTCTGTGAGAGCCTGTGAGACATCTGGCATGTGGCTACAGACACAATTCCCCAGCCAGATTTCTTTTGCCATCGGCAAGAATAGTTTATGTAAGGCTTAGGCCAACAGGTCAAGAAATATAAATGCAGAAGCATGCTAAACATACCACCTGACATCAGGCTCTGCCTGGAACATGGTTGATCTGGAGAGTGCACACCACAATGAATACTGGAGTGCAAAACTGGGGCACAGCAGAATATACAGTCTGTTTCCTGACTTCCTGTTTTTCTGACCATGCATCTAGGATTTTATTCATATGTGTGTGTAAATGAAACTGAATGCAAACAGAAGTACAAAACTGATTTGAGGATTTATTATTTTTTTTTATTCATATAATGAATTCAGGTTGTATTTTATATATATATGCATAGAAGCCCAACATGCAGTAAAATAGTTAGTTGTTCAGTGATGCTAAAAAAACCCTCTGCTAAACACTCTGTTTCACACTAGTATTAGAACTGTTCACACTACTCTTCCAAATACATTAACAAAATATATTCAATTTGTAACATGTCAAGTAAATGGGTAACACTTTTTCTAGCATGTCTAGCTGCCATTAATTTAGTTAGTATTCATTGTAATTACACTCATCATAATGAATTCATTTAGTATTAATGTGAATATTATACAACTTTTTAGACAATCCATTATAATTCAGCAATAATTAATGTACATATTAAATGAAGTGTTACTACTTACTGCTATGATAAATCCATGTTGTTTCATTTGAAAAGCTTTAGAGGAAGCTATGTTTAATCTCATTGGTATTCCAATTGTTGCCAGGAGATGTTCTTCAGTGGCAAAGGGCAATTCTCCTTGGGAGACTTGTTAACTTCTCAGAGAGATTCCATGTTTTCACTTGTCTACTGATTCACTTATAAGATACTAGCATTTGAAGCAAGATACTCCATGGACATGATAATGCAAAAAAATTCATTGAACTATCCTAAAAACATGAAAAAATTCTGCCATTTCAGACAGTATCCAATAAAAGATGCCTATGTTTATAAGTGAAGTCTTGTAACACCTACATTTTGTGATTTTCTTCCCTTCTACCCTCCAAGAGTCCTACTATGCTAAATTTCCCACCTTCCCTCACCCTCTCTTGTGCATCACTTTACATTTAATTGTAGGGCCATTGTTTTGCCTTGTCACTCAGGCTTGTGAGCACAGAATTTCTGTAAATCTACACTGTCTGTCCTTGTCCTGGCTAACCTAAATAACTCTGATCAGGAACATTTCTCAACAGCCCACGTCCTTCTTCCCAATCATTTATGAATGTTGAACAGCACCAACCCTATAAAAACTATTTTAAAAAGTCCAGCAGCAATGTCTCTCCATTTCAGGAACTGGATCTTTGCTTCTAACTCTCTATTGCTTTGCTTTTAAATTCTCAGTAATACACGCCTGCCTTCTTATTTGCTTAAATTTTCTAATAGCCTTTGTTGAGAAAATCTGGGAAAAACCTTCTGCAAATCCAAGGTTGACTCCGACAGAGCAACTGCAGGAAACCAAATAACTTGCTTTAATGTGTGTGTTGAATGATAAAAAATGCTTGAGTAGGTCTACAAAGTAATAATTTCCTTTACAATAGCCATCTTCCCTTGTCCAAAATATAGCATATTTACCTAAGGTCCAATCTTGGGTTTTGTATTATAGTTTATACTAACCTGACCAATATGGACTTTGTATGTTTAAGTCTGACAAAAGACACTTTTCTTTATATCTGTTTTTAAACTTTCCATTAGAATTTGCTTTCACTGCAGTTTACATCTGCTAGTTCTCAGTACCTCTGCAATGTTAGGTGAGAGATAAATGCACCCTCACTAGTCAATAAGATGTATTGTTTGTGAATTTCTTATAGCTGTTTAGTGAATACTATTTGTTACTATTATTTGTTACTATTCACTTTCTCATCACTTCCTTTCTCCTTCAAGTGTTCCACTGAGAGTTATTAGGATACATTATTACACAGCAAGCAATCTTTACCTGTAGTTTTACAAAAGATGTCAATGTCATGCTAATTAATAAGGATTCAGCTAATCTATGAACTTCTGACTTCACTTCTGCTGATATGTTTGACCTTGGGCTTAACCTATGCACCTCTTTATTGTTCCTCTTCCCATTGAATTTTACAGATTACATGTAGGCTGGGTATTCTTACTTATTTATTTAGAAGGAACTAAATTTTGCAATAGAGTAGTGCAGCAGTAAAACAAATGTTAATCATTATGAAATTGTTGCCCGTATGAGAGAGAGAATTAAAAACTATTTGAAACCACCCTAGATTTTAAAAAAAATAAATCTTTTATTACTTCAGAAAAATAAAATATTAAACCAAATGGTTTTGTGCACTACTTTTTTTTCAATTGATGTATTAATAAAGAATTCAATCTTTTTAGTTAAAGTAGACCTGCACAGTTACTGCAAGGACTGCCCCTTGTTGAACTCAGCAGTTGCCACTTGTGAAGTGTCAATGATATTTTTGCCCTCTTTTAGTAATGCAATCTTTCTCTCTTTCCAGTATTGAAGTATCCTTTTCCCTGTCTCAGGCAAAATCCATTCAAACAGTAGCTAGTTTCCTGCTTCTGTACAAAGAAGACTGCAGCATTAAACTTTAAATAGTCTAATAGGTCTAATTTTGCTCAGATGCATAATGTTTAAGTTAACATGTCGAAGGCTTGGTTTACTCAAGTAAACCAGATACGCCTGTTCTCAGTACTGCTTTTGGTATTGTTGTATACCTTCCAGGTTTCAGTGTCATCAAGCTCTTTTCTGTTTAGTATGACCAGGCCTCTATGGAGGTCTACTAACTCTTTCTTACGGGCTAGTGATACATAGATAAAAGTATTCTTGTCTACCTGGTCATTTTTCCATAATGCGCCATTACAATTTTTTTTTATTTATTCATTAAGTAAAGATCCAAAGTATTCAGCTCCAGTTACTATTAGGGACTTATGACCCTGCTTGCAGAGATACTGAACTCCAACAGCTATGGTTGAAATGAAAGGGAGGTGTTGACTCAAAATATATACACCATTACTAACATACAGAGCTGAACAATGTTTTCTAAAATTTTTAAACCTTTCATTCTGGTTTTGCTAAATAGATGGCACACTATTGAAAACACTCTTGTCTTTTCTTGTGAGGGATGAATTCCGTTTCTGTCTATCTTGAGAGGTGGCAAAAAAATTTAAAAGTTTCAATGACAAAATTAGCAGCATTTGAATTTTTTGTTTAAAAAATGCCAATCTTTCAGAACAATTTAATTTGTTGTATTTCACACATACTTTGGGGGCATACTCAATGTTGTTTGTACTGATGCTTTTTTGGTGGCACAAACAGAAGTGCAATTTCAGCTACTCCTGTGTTTCTGGTATGGACTATCTGAGATGCATAATGAGAAAGCTTTTCTTTTTAATGTGATGTGTAAATCTGTGTTTTTTCAGGCAATAATGCTATCACTTTTATTTTTAAGAGATACATGGTATTTGCTCATCTTGTTTCCACACATTTGCAGATTGGATGTCACTCTAGCATGTGTTTAATTGGTACATTTTTCTTTCAACTTTTTGGACCTTTTAAGGTCTTTTCTTATATTCACAGTTTTTCTTTCCATGACTGATACTGGCATTTCCATTTCTAAATACCTTCATGGTGGCTGTTCTGGAGCTGTCCTTGGGGGAAATGGGATTAATTCAGTGGAGATTGGTCTCTCAGTGGTACATCTGGTTCTTCTTTTACAATAGAAAGATGGAGAAATGCCTATGTGTGAATACTCATGAAGAGTTTTCTCAAGGAAATATATGAATTCAGCTCTTAATCCAAATAAAATATCTTTAAACTGTGGTAGTCTTGAATCAATTTAATTTAAAGGAATTTTAAGTAACCAGGTTCTGACTGGGATCCCAGCAAGGAGGATCAGATTGCAGGTTGCATGTTGTGTGCCCAGTGCTTGAGCATTCTTAGGGATTGTGTCCTATTGCTTTCACTTAAGCTTTGCTTTTCAAGATTAGGACCTATCTCAGTAAAGGAATTAAAAAATAAGTGCCTAAAGACACACTTTCCAAGAGATATGCAATATTCCCTGCTTCAGCCCTGAGCCCTTTTCTGTGGTATTGTTTAAGCTCTCAGGAAAATAGTATTTTACAATGAAAACCTTTAATAACCTTTTACCATGTTTGCTGGCAGGCACTGATTTAATGCTAATGTGACAGCTAAGATTTTAGTGAGAAACCCTTTTATTTCTCTAAAAGAAGTGTTACACATTCTGAAAACCAGACACATTTTTCTGGCCAGTGTCTCCTCACATTTGTGCCAGTGGGGATTTGCTGACTACTCAAATTATCTTTCACAGGATAACACATCTCTGTCTTACATAGAAATGTTTGTCTTTCTTTTTGACATTTGTCTAAATAATCATATTTTTTAAAGAATTAGGACAGACTTTGTTGTTGTTGATAAATGCCTACATAATACCCCAAAAACTGCCAGACACATAATGAAAGAGATCAATTTAGGATAAGCTTGCATTCTAGAAAATCAAGTTATATTTCTTACAAAATATGTTCACAATTGGCAGTAGAAATTCTCAGAGAAAAAAAAAATAGTGAAAATGCAATATTTTATCTCAATAAAATTTATAATGTTAGAAGTGCTGATACATTCGAGTAAGCTCAGTTGTATTCTTACAACTGAATGAAAAGTTTCGGGTTTTGTTGGGGGTTTTTTGTTTTGTTTTGTTTTTTTTGTTTGTTTGTTTTTTCTAGTAAGGCCTATTTCTGAATCTATAAATATAAACTATGTTATTTAACCATGCCTATGGGCAGATGGAAATTGCTATCTTTCACACCAGATCTCTACTTTTTATATAGTTCATCCTAATAGCAATTTTCAGTTCTGAAACCTTAATCCTTTTAATTTATATGTAATTTTGTATTTTTGAACTGAATGATTGCACTTCTTTTATGCCTTTTCTGTTTCTTCAACCTATGTTGTAGTAGTTTCACATCGTGATAATTGTATATTATAGGAAATCTTAATGTAGAATCTGAGTGGAAGAAAGTGGAAAAAAGATAGAAAAACTGTATTTCTGACTTTATTGAACAAGAAGTGTAGATTTGCTCCTTTGTTTGTGTTCCAAAGGTCATGTATTTGGGTCAAAGCAGAATTTACTAGCAGTAATTTCTGGGGTTTGGGGGGGAAACTTCTAAAATCTTCTCTGTTTTCCACACTAGCATTTAAATGTCTTAATTGAGTAAAATGGACGTCTGAACCTATTTTATTGTATATCTACCAATCATATTAATGTATTTCTATTAAAAGTGATCAGTTCATTCTCATATTAAGATGTCAGCCAAAAGTCAGTTATAGGAACACAGAAGTATATGGAGCATTATAGTTAAATATCCCTATATATTAACAGGTAGAACAATTTATTTATGAATTAGAATCCATTTATATTTCCAAAGTTCTTGCATCTATAAGAGATGTGAATTAAATTTCCCCTTTGAATGAAAACTGAGATCTTGTTTTATTTCACCTTAAAATGACTTTTTAGTTAGGCAGTGATTTGTTCATTACTCTTTTATGATTTTGCAGTGTTACTTTTCTAGAAGCAGTAAATAATTTTCTGGTTTACTATTTGAGTCAGAGTAGACAAATTATTCCCACTATTCTCACCAATATCATCTGTATGGCCTTTTAATTCCTCAATGCAGTGTCTGAAGTCAGTTATCTTGAAAAGTGAGATAAAGTACTCTTATCTGTGATAATTGTGTATCAAAACCAGCATGTTTCCTGTGTTTAACAACTCTACTAATTTTTCTATTTTGAAATTTTAAGAATTGTTCATTGAGCTAAACAATTTTGAGAGAGGTGATGGTGGAAGTAATCCAGTGATCTGAGAATGGCTATGGTTCTTCCCTGTTTTTTCAGTTATGTTTCTCACCAGGAGAGATTGTGAGAGCGAATATTTAATTTGGTTTCAAATTCCCCCATCATTAAACTGTTACACCAGTACTCATCAAATTTCCCCATTACTAAGTTATTACAACAATACTAGTCTAAGTCCCAGGTCTTTAGGAAACTTACTTTTACTTTGATGAGATAAGACATCCTGAGCTATGGACACAGGAAAATTCCTATTGATATTACAGCTTGCTTCCATTAGGCATTTGTTTATACTTATGTTTAGCTTATCTTGTATTGTGATTTGGAAATTAAAAGATCTACCAGAATTTTAACCTATGAAACAAATTCAGTCACTATAAATTTAACCTAGAGAATACCACCTGCTTCCTCAGGTTAGCAGTATTCATACTTGCTTGCTGTTTTTTGTTTCAAGTGATGAATTTGCATCTGAAACAATTAGGATTCAGCTGAAACAGATATTTCAGAGGCGTCCAAGGCATGAGATGTTACTCTACCACTCCTTGCTTAATGCATAGTTGTGTGTTCAAGGATAACACTCATTTAGAATACTTTGAAGTAGAGTCTACCCTGTGGAAACACTGGACAATGTAAAACTACCTGGAGGTTTCAGGCTTGCAGCAGTTATTAGTCTTCAAGCAGCCTCTGCCTCAGACTAGGGTACAAAACAAGTGGTTGGTGGTACAGTGTTGTTTTGCTTTGAATCCTCCAGCTTTAGTTCATATTTTTTTCTTCTTTCATGTGTTAAGTGGAGGCATGTATGCAGTAGAAGGAAAATAGTGCAGAAAAACCTTCTTGCAGTCAGCTTTGCAAACCTCACAGAAAACTCGTTTCTGATGGACATCATCCTTTCATGCTTCCCCTCTTACGACTGCTTTAAACAACAGTTTCATTTATACCCTAGTAAACTTTCACACCAATTCACAAACATAATTAAATTAAACCCAGAATTTCACTAGCCAAGCCAAGTCTGTTTTCAGAACTATCAAAGGAAAAGTAAAACATATCAAAGGAAGATTACTAGGTTTATAACAATTTTCTTCTAGAGACAAAAACCCACAAACCTCTT
Organism: Petroica traversi; assembly: GCA_025920805.1. Classification (NCBI taxonomy): domain Eukaryota; kingdom Metazoa; phylum Chordata; class Aves; order Passeriformes; family Petroicidae; genus Petroica; species Petroica traversi. The sequence continues at coordinate 2,115,805 of JAHLSL010000015.1, forward strand.
TTCAGTTAGCTTTGTAGTTATAATAGTTCAAATAGTTTTCTTACTGAAATAAACATGCCAAGGACAAACAGAACATCTCTTAAGAGATATATACGTATATATACAGTTAACACATTGAAATTACTTATGCCATTTCCTGTATTGCCCTCTCAGCCAGATGTGAGAGGATAAAAAGAAAATGGATGAAATTTCATGATCATAATTGAAATTCCTTCTTTTCTTCTAAGACACAGGAAATAAATTACTAGGTTTTACCAGATGAGTGAGGTTCAGGTTTATGTTATTTAATGTTATTTTATTGAATCACTAAAATGGGAGAATAGCAAAGCAATAACTGACCACATAATCAAAGTAAAATTCCCTGCATTCTAAAATCTGGCAAATTCAATGTAATTTCTTTTAAAATACAGTTACAGTAAAACTTCTGCAAAATATGTGGATAATAAGTCTGATGTAGAAGTAACTTTTTTCTGCAAGGTGCCCCCCTTTTTTAATGATTCTAGATTCTTTAATGGTAATAAAAAAGAAAAATACAATAGGAATCTTATTGCTTACAAAGTTAAATATATATGTTGGGGACTTTAGGTTTAAATCCCTTTAGCGTCAGGGAGCAATTAACCTGCTTCATCTTATTCTTGCTGAGTAAAGCTATTAGTGATGAAAGGATATGAAAAAAAAAAAAAGAAACCTCAATAGGTTACTTTCTATCCAGTGTTCCTTTTTTTCCAGAAAATATCCACCTATTGTCTGAAGATGTTTTCCTGCATCTTTCTTAAGATAAACGACTGTACCACAAATTGCTGTAAACTTTGCCCAGAGAGAGCTAATTTGTAAAAAATCCTTAAATGTTGCCAATTCCAAAAAATAACTTCAATTGAATATTCTTGACAGTGACATAAACTTGGTTCACATGTTCCTACTCTCCTGTAGAAGCTGAGGTGTAATAGTGCACATGGCTGAGTGTACAACTACACAGTGTTCATTTTTAATTTTTATTAAGCCTGTTCTCGTTTGCCTGCAAGGGTTTGCTTGCATATATTTGACTCAATATATAACAGACCCCATTTGTATTTAATGCCTAGTTAATTGTGAAGACACCTAGACTTTAATATTATGCTTTAAAATTAACTCCAGTGAACCATGACTGAAAATTTCTTTATAGGTTATTAGGTATAATCTGAAAAAAATAAGCACTTAATCCATATTATGTTGCTTTTACTGGAATGGACTGAAAGATTGCTTAGGAATGAGTGCCAGTGTTCTAACATTTGTTTTCAGTTTACATGCACAAACCATGTCAGTGAAAGGCAAAATATCAATACCTCTTATAATCTCATTTATGTTGCTTCAGTAGAAAGGCTGTAGGGAGACGATGAAATTTTTACACAAAACATTCATTGCATGTAAACCTACTTGAGCATCTGCTTTAAGAAATCTGCAGACTACATGTTAAAACAATTACTAGGCCCATCTAATGGTATAGATGCACATGTTTATAGACTGATCTCTACAAAGCCCCTCACTGACTTGAAAGTGTGATGCTCAGCAGGTCTTGTTTGACCTTGTTTTTTGATTTCCACATTTTTATCTCATGTCCTTTCTTTGTCTTCGTCTTCAGCAGTAAAGGTCAATTGCAACAAATCGTTCCTGAGAGCAGTAGCAAATTAATTTTATAAAGCAGTGTCAGCACCACAGCAAATCTTTGCCACTACCAAACTTTGCAGAGGTGCTAGTAGTTCATCATTTCTGATCTAGATAACATCCAGATTTCTGCAAAATACATTCCCTGGTTTACATTCTTCTTCGTGCTTCACTCTTTTGCCTCAGACTGCAACATTACAATTTTTTTTTCATTTTGATCAATTAAATTACATTCCGAAGCAAAACTTGAAAATCTGCATAAATGCAGATGCTTATAAATTGATCACAGTCAGTTCCTGATTCAAATGTGTTGGAGCATTTCCAAAGAACAGTAATGAAATTTGCAAAGGATATAAAGCACAAGTGTGATGAGGAGTGGCTGAGGGAGCTGGGATTGTTTAGCTTGAAGAGGCTCAGTGGGGACCTTATCACTCTCTACAACTTCCAGAAAGAAGCCTGTAGTAAGGTGAGAGTTGGTCTCTTCTCCCAAGTAACAAGGGAATGGTCAAGAAATGGCCTCAGGTTATCAATGAAAAGTTCAGAATCAGTACTAGGAAAGTTTTTTCACCAAAATGATTTTCAGGCATTGGGACAGACTTCCCAGGGAAGTGGTGAAGTCACCATCCTTAGAGGTATGTAAGAGATGAATAGATGAGCTGCTTCGGGACATGGTTTACTTATGAGCTTGGCAGTGCTGGGTAAATGTTTAGATTTGATGATTTCTGAGGTCTTTTGCAACATAAATGATTCTATGAATTAGTCATCATATGTATTACCATAGAGCACACTTTTTTTTTTTTTTAATAGAGAGGAAAACAGATATCCAGAGACATTTTTACTAAAATGTAAGACATAAAATAATAATGTCATTTACAGATCTGATGGAAAAGGGATATGTTTTAAATATACTCAGTCGCTTCAAGACAAAATGCTCAGGTTTCAAGTAAACAATTTTACAAATAGCAGTGACATATATTCTAGTTAGGGCTTAGATCTCTTAAGGCTTGGTGCCTGTATTCTCTTCTACTTAAAACCAAACCAAATCAATCTTATGCACCAATTTCTGCTAGCAGTCGGTCTTTCTAGGGCAATCTTTAATGACTTCCTGTCCAAAAGCTCTTGCTTCTCACTAGATTCTGATGCAGCTGAAGTAGAAATTCATCATTTTCTTCCACCAGTGATTCTGGGCCAACAGAAGAGCCATATGTCTGTAGGACGTTTGAGGACTCCTTTTCAGAGGGAAACCATGTCAGGAATTTTTTGCTCCTGCTCTACCACCATATGATTATGTGGCACTGGTGTTTTACCTGCAAGTACAGTCCAGAACACAGGAGTGTGGCTAACCCAATTCATGCTACTACATGCTGCTGTTGTAAATACTGTGCTACTTAAAGAAAATAGATAAGTGACTGCAAGTAGCAATTTAGAAAACAACTACTATGAAAAAGGAGTGAAATCATAGCTCCATTAAAGTAAACAGGGTAACTCCCAACAATTTCATCCCTAAGACTCAGCTGCTTGTGAACAGCACTGGTTTATACTGTCTCAGAATACAGTTTCCTTGTAGTTCATTGTGAAGCTGCAATTATTAGAAGAGGTGACGCTTTTCTGTAATGCTAGTTTTTTCGAAGTATTTTTGCTAAAAATATGATGAATAGTAGGTAGTTTCTTTTATTCATTTTCAGATATTTGCAAATAGACTAAAGGAAAAGAATTACCAAAGCAATTACTTTCAGATCATATACTCTTTAAGAAATCTGTTGGAATTAATTGAGTCTCAGGGGATTGTTTTTATTTTATCCCCTTACTAGAAAAAAATTATTACACCACAGTTTTGTAAAAGTAGCCCCAATATTTGGATTTATCAGTATTTAGAAGTCTGTTAAAACTAGGACAAATACACTTTTGTCCCAGTATAACCTATACACAGTTATGGATTTTCAGATAAAATGCTCCAGATAGAACTCATCCTTGATAGAGGAGCAGCTGTAGTGTTGTCAGCTGCAGTGTTCCAAAATCCAATGGGAGATTGACCAAAAAATTTCTGTCTGCGAAAATGTCATTGCAATATAGATGTGTCTGTCTGAGTGTGCACGTGTGCATGTGTGACAATCAGTGCTGCTGATTCATCTAAATATATTTAGAACTGTCAATTTTGCTTAGTTACAAAATCTCTTCTCCTTAGCCTCCTGTGCTTTGCCTAGCATAGTTATTTATCTGCCTAGTTATTTATTCCTATCCCCAAATTCCAAATCAGCCTTGTCTGCTCCACCTCTTCGTGACTTCTGCCCTTACCCAGGTCAACTGCCCAGCCTACCATCAGTCTTCTTTTCTCAAGTATGTCAAAATTCCCCCTCCCTTCTGTCACTGCCAGCTTGTGGCCAGAGTGCTGCACCAGCCTGCCAGCTGAGTTGTCACCCTTCCTTTTCCATTTGTTATCTCTTTGTGTGCAAAATGCCTGGGAGGAAGCTGAGATACTGGCCCAGCAAAAAAGATAAAGAGGGTGGCCATATTAAAGTAACAGTTTTCACAGCTGTAAAACGTAATCTGAGTAGTCTAACAGAGTAAGAACAAAGCCACACCTGCTTTCTGCACTGGCTAAGATGGCAGCTGAATAGCTGGATGGAAAACTTATTCTCAGGCAGGTCTAAAATACGTTACATTACCTTAGGTTCCTTTGTGACGTGCTAGAGTATTGTAATTTGTTTAAAAAAAATAAAATAGGGTGTCTTCCTGAGAGATTTTTTTTCTACTGATGTGAATTAATAGGTCAGCTGTGAAGAGCAGAGATTTTGCCAAGAAATACTCGAAAATTTCTAGTTTCCATTTTAATTGAACTATTTTCTACCTAAAGCCACTTTTAATTAATCTGCATGTGCAGAGCATCCTTAATTATTTCTTCTCACTTCCCAGTGTGTAGCTTATGATTTAAATCTATCAAAATATGTCCTTTATATTTTCGTTTCACCCAAATTCTTAAAATGCATGATGAACAATATTAGAAATGCATTGTGTTGAGGTAAAAAGGCTCAGTATGTAATAAAAATCACAACTCTTTCACAGGAGCCACAGGAAAAAGAAAGAGCTTTCTGCAACTCTACTTTATAATTTCCAAGCAGGATATAAACTTAAGTCCTGCAGAGTTGTTAAATCTCACTTATCTTGGTTATTATAGGGTATTAGAATAGTAGATGGTTCTACCTTCAGACATCCCCTGCAGGAAAATTCTTCTATTTCCTCTAAAAACTAAATACTTTGAAATTACAGGAAAATAATTCATATTAAGATAGAACTTTTTTTTTTGTATCCTAATGTAATATATGGTTTATGTTACTAGAGCATTTTCAGTCATTTGCAGATGCTGCTGCTTTGTGCTTGTTGACAAAGGTGAGCTGGTTTTTTATTGCCCTTGTATAAAAACAGTGAACATACAGAGAAGTCAGTAGGGAATACAGACAAATTCTGACACTGTAACCTATCCTTGACTCTTTTTACCTCTTAAGCATTGCATAATAAAGTTTAATCTAGGTCTTTGCCTTTTAGTCTAGTATAAGTGAGAATGGGAAAAAACTGAAGGAATCCTTGAAGAAATATACAATGAAATCTAGGAATTAATAGCAGCACTAATTAAAAAAAAAAAAAGTCAACAAAGCCAACACAACACTCATCCAACTTTATTAACTGTGCTAACCAAAATATAGTTATCTCAGACTCTGGTGTGTCTGTCGGGACTGCTTCATTGCATCTGTTTTATTGTGTTTAAAATATTGTGTACAGAAATGTCTGAGCCTGCGGAGTTTACTTGTTTCTTGGAAGAAAGACTCTGCAGGAGAGAGTTTCCATCCTGTGGTGCTTACAGACTCTGCAGGATCTTTTGCTCAATGACCCTAGTTTATCAACAATTCATTTGTGTGACTGAATCTTATGTCTCCCAGATAAACGAGTTTCAGATCATTAAGGCTGTACTGCCCTTGTTAGCAAGAATGTATGACTGGTCAGAGGAATGCCAAAATGTCCTTTTCCAAAACACAGGAAAATCATGATTATAGAATTTGTTTTCAGTTAGGTGCAACTAACTTATGAGATGTTTCTTGTCCAATCTCAAGAATAAATTAGTGGTGAGGTTTCCCAATTATGAATATATTCTCCTTGATAAAGAATTTACTTTTGTGCACTGTGGGTTGAATTTGGATGTCAACTACACCTTAATAAGAAAAATAAATTAAGGATAGCAATAGTATCTATATAGATGTGCAATCATAATGATTTAGAAATATAAAACCCCAGTATAAAAAAGAGATGTCTTCTGTCTAATGTGTTGCATGTTTATTGTGTAAAAACTACAGTCTGGAAAAAAAAAAAGACGAAACTAAGAGGAAAGCTTTGTGGCAGAGAAAAACCCCACTATTTTTTTTCACTTTTGCATTTTGTCAACTTTGGCAAATATTGGAAAGACATTTTATTTAAAATTTCTAAGATTTAAAATTTGTCTTTTCCCATCTAAAACTAAAAAATGTAGTGAATTCTAGAAAAATAGGTTTCTGGAAGTCTATTGTGTCAAATATATATTAGAGCCACATAGCTCCAAAGAAACAAATGATAAATATTTATCACATAGAACACTGAACTGCAGCAAAACTTGAAAATACTCTGTTTTCAATGAGTGAATGATCTGATGAATGTGTCAGTGTAAAACTCGACGTGTATAGTGATAATAGTTCTGCAGTCAGTGTTATGTATTCATTAATATGTAAGTGATTTTTTTTTCACATGAAGTAAATGTTCAGAAATCATGAAAGAGGCTTTGTTTGACTGCTAATATATTAATGTAAACTCTGCTATTGTCATTTTGTCATATTAGAACTAAAGGGGAAAGAGATACTGATTCTGTTTTAAAATTTGTTTAATTATTTGTACAATGAGCACAAAGAAAATGACCTGTATAAATAATCAAGTTTATAATTTCACTTGTTCCTATAAAATATTTGGAAGTAGAACAATCATGTCACTATAGAAACAACACAGATAATCTCCAAAAAGATCTCACTGATACTGATGCACTTTCAAATTGATTCTCTGTTTTCTGTGCTTTAGAAGATGGGCTTCAGCTTAGGTATTCCAAGTAATATTCATGTTTAAAATTACATGCATGAGAATTTAATTACTATAAATAAATAAATAACCCTTTGCTTCTATTTGTAGTAGTTAGGTGTGTATCTAGCAGAAGCAACTTAAACCAAAATGCAAACCTTCAAAAAATACGTTATTCTGAGATTAAGGAGAGCAAAGGAGTGTAGAAGATAAGAATGTAGTGTAAGATTTCATCTTTTACATCTCAGATTTCATCATGTATTTGGAATGATACAGAGAAGCAAGTTTCCAGACATGCAATTTATTGACCTTCACTGAATGATCATTGCATTTTTCACTGTTGTATTTTTCTTGACTTGTCCTACTTCGTGTCATTTACTCTTAATTTTGAAAAATGTAATAGCAATTAGAACATATATGCTACTATATTTTCTGAACTTCTTCTAAAAAATTCTCATTTCTGGCTTTTGCTCACTTTTTCCTTCTCCATTTCTTGTCATCTGCTTTTGCAAATACAGTTTAAATGTCAATCAGCTTTTGCCCTTACATTCTTCTCTTCCTGTCTTTCCTGAAAAAAACCCTGGACACAGACTTTAGACTTGCAAGGAATAACCCCTCAGTGTTTCTGTGACACAAAACAAGAGTTGGGGGTGGGGAGTAATTACACAATAAGATTTTCTAATAAAAAATAATAGTCAGAAAGTAGATTGTTTCCTGACTTTCTGAGCTCAATTTTTTCTATTTTTTTTATAAAAATTTGTTTACAATTAGTTCTAATTTTTTTATGTGCTTCATATGCATATTGTTGCCCAGCAGATGCATCTCTGTTTCCATATGACATTTTGCACTTCAAGGAAGTCAGCTTTCAGTGAAGTGTCATCCTGTGGTATGCGTGCGCTCGTTCATCAGAAATGAGACACTTGGAGGAGGCATGTCAGCTCCTATCCATTTCTGCTGAAAGGTAGGAAGCTTCAAGTGGCAGCCTGTCTGCTCTGCTGGCAGCTTACACGGCAGCGCTCCCTGGTCAGCCAGAGGGCCCAGCCTCCTGACTGCTCACAGCATCCTGACAGGGACTACCCCGTCGTCTAAGGCCTATGGCTTTCTCCTGGTTTTTTAAGTTAAACAATTGACTTGTGGTCCACTAAGCCTCCAGGTAAAACTCTTCAAGCAGAGGGTGAGTGAAATGCTGTTAGGCTGGCTGGAGATTTCAGGTCTCAGTTGTCCCGGCCTGGCCGATACCCTCAGCACCCGGCGCCAGCCCCACCAGTGCCCCTCAGGGTTCCAGCCAGGGGATGGATACCAGGCTCTGCCCTCCCCTGCAGCTCCCCTGCCTGCAGGCACCCGGCTGCCACTGCTCTGCCCTTCTGGAAACTTCTCTGTGCCCTGCCCACAGTGGCAGCCATTTGCAGGTCAGCGATAACGGGGTCTTAATAATGGCAAAAAACCTCAACCCTATGCCGAACTACCGCCCCATCTCTCCCGTATCCCGCACACCATCCTGTATCTGTTCATGCAGATTGGTTTATCTTTACTTTCCAAAGCATAGTATATGCTCAGTATAAACGCTGCACTTCCTCCCAGTGGCTAAAACTTTAGGAATTAATCATAAAATCATAGAGTTATCAGGGTTGGAAAAAACCTCTGAGATCATCAGGCCGTTAACCCAGATCTGCCAGCTTCATCACGAAACGATGTTTCTAAGCACCACATCTAAATGTTTTCTGAACACTTCCAGGGACAGTGACTCCACCACCCTGCTGGGCATCCTGTTCCAATGCTTGACCACCATTTTAGTGAACAAACTTCTCCTAACAGTCAATCTAAACCTCCCCTGGTGCATCTTGAAACCATTTCCTCTTGTTCTGATGATTGTTACCTGGGAGAAGACACTGACCCCCAGGTTGTTGTGATTTCCTTTCAGGCAGTAGTAGAGAGCAAAATCATCTCCTCTCAGCCTCCTTTTCTGCAGCCTCAGCTCCCTCAGCAGCTCCTCAAAGGCCTTGTGCTCTAGTAATATCCCCAGTATGGCCCACAAATTTCACCCTTTTCCACTGAGAGCTAAATAATCACATTTAACATTATACATTTTTTTGAAAGAGGTGTAATTAAAACAGAACTCTTACTTTCATCAATTCCTATTTTATGGCATGGTGATTCAGGTACCTGAAGTCCTTTCTGCATATTGTGTTTCATCAGCTATGCTGGCAACCTGTCAGTCTTGATAAAGATTATAGTAGTAAATAACCAACTTTAGGAGTGATTTTTAGCATAGACTTCATCAAATTCCTAAAAGATGAAGGACTAGGGCTTAGTCTGAAATTAACTTGATTTATTTCTGAAAACAAAATACATAGTAAAAGCCTTGTTGTGTCATCCTTTGTGTGGCAATTCCTCTTGTGTCCTGAACAATCAGTTCTCATGTCAGTCTGGACAGATGTGTGTTATTTAAAAATTGAAAGAGAAAAGACTGCTTAGTTAATTTTGACAAGAAGGCACAGATGCTACTATATATGTTAAAAAAAACTTGATAGTGTATGAATTAGGAATAAATAGGTATTTGAGTGCATAAGTCAGTAAATTGATTATGAGGTTTTACTTTACTTCTAAGACACCTATAATTTTGTAGTAAAATATTCTGTCATTGTTTATAGACACTTTGAAGACAAGGAAAATGAACATTCACTCACAGCTTATGTATTGATGAGGTACCATTCTCTTAAAATGCTAATAGAACTCACTTCATAGAATAATCTTATTTCTTTCTCTTTATAGTTAGAGATTATAAAAAATGTTTTAAAATATAATGTGAACTTTGGGGTAGTCTCTTGACTTGCTTGATATCTTGATAATTCTAGAAACTTAACAGAACAAGATGTATTTTGGATCTCATATGTGTATATTTTTGTGAATATAGATGTACAGATATTTACTGCACATTCTTTGAGGAAGTCGTGTATAGATTCTTACAGAGGTTTCTGTTTATGCCTCACAATTTCAAGGAAGATTTCCATTTTGGTATCCACAGGAGACCCCTCTTCAACTTATTTTGTGGGTGTTTGAGCTGCCTCAGTATCTCATGGCCAAAATCCTGCCTGTGGTTCAATCTTTGGGCAAGGGGATCAGGTCTAGAGCTTATTTCTTTTGCAGCCTCAGAGGTCTTATCTGATGTGAGAACCAGACAGCTGCTCTAGTGCAGCCAAATTGCATTGATCTCTCAGGCCTTGATGCCTCAAAGGGCTACCAGAACTGTAGGAAAAGGATCAGTTCTGTTTAGATACCTGCTTTCTTTTTCCCTTCTCTACATCATGCTGTAGATGATGTAGATGATGGAGCTTTCTAGGGCCATGTAGTCACTGTGAGGAATGAGGCAATCCTCCAGATACAATTTCATCTGCCTAAGCTGAAGATAATGAGATGCAACATTGCATCATCCTGGTCTGCACTGGCACTGGATTCAAAGTCTGTTTTGACAGTCTCCTTTACCGGTCTCCTGCACCTCTTCTTCTGTTCTTCATCATACAATGGCATTTATTATCTGGGCCTGTGCTCAAAGGTACTATTACATCAATAATTCATGCTGTGTACTGAGAATAAGAGGATTTCAATGTCAAGTTCAGTGTCTTCTCCACTGTCTTATACACCATGATATAAGACAGTGGAGAAGATAGAGGGTCTGATGTGCAGGTCATGTGCATGTGCAAGTGATTCTTGGATTAGATGACACAGAAAGGCAATCTCAGTTTGTCCCATTTTCTTCTAGGACAGGAAGGAACACGAACCAAGTTGCACAGATGATGAGAAAAGCTTCTAAGATACTACCAGAAGTGTGAGTCAGGACATAGAATCATAGAACTGTTGGAAGGGAACTTCATCTAGGGAAGATCATCTAATTCCAACCTCCCAGCTGTGGGCAGGGATGCCTTCATCTAGAACATGTGGCTGAGAGCCCCCTCCAACCTAGCCTTGAATACCTTCAGGGATGGTGTATCCACAACTTCCTATTCCAATGCCTCACCACCCTCATAGGAAAGATTTTTTCCTAGACAGTAAATAAAGAACTTTTTCCAAAGAAGGGGTTGACATGCTGGCAGTTTCTAGGGTCATCCTTTATTCCCTTCTTATATATGGATACTCTGTTTCCCTTTTTTCAGACATTTTTAAGAGAAATGCCTGAATTTTTTCAAAGTTTTGTGGGTATCTGTCACTGTTTTATTTCCTTCAAAATTTCTCTCTCTCTGTCAGGGACTTCCCTGACAAGAGGAAGTGTTGAAATTGTGTTCATCACCTTACCCAGTAGCAAAGATAGTGGGCAGAAGAAAGATGGAATTCTCACATGGGTTCCACTGTCCTTTTTTGTATGTGCACCTTCCATCCCTTTTCTTCATAGCTGACAGCCAGAAATACGTTGCTTTCCCTCAATAAAAGAATGAGAAGAATTGGAGCTTCGTTAGGGACCTTTAACTCTGTTGTGTTAATTTATTGTCTTGCTCTAAGTTTTTTTCCTGATTGGAATTTTGTGGGCTTTTCCTGAAAATTCATATCATCTTCCTGTCAAATGACCCCTCTGAGGCCTCCCAGCTGATTTTATAACTCAAGTAGAAGTAATCTACAGTTACAACCTCTAAGCAAGCTGTCATTATTGTATTGCTTATGTCATAAGGCAGAAGTCCAAACGTAAGGAGTAGTAGTTGAAATTTCATTGCAAAATGAGTGACCCATATGAAGTTTTTTGTCTTCTAAAAACAGTGTATTCATTATATTTTTAAATTCACCAGTGAAATAGGTGCTGTTGATATAACGTTATAAGGTTTTGTATAAGCTGTTTTCTAAACTAATTAAGCACTATTAAAGCCTGTTCAGAAACACAGGTTTGCATGCAGTCTTTCTTTACATATAGTTCATTTATAGCTTAATACATCTTCACAGTTTTACCATGCAGTATTTTTTGAAGTAAGGAGCTGTAAATTGAAATTAAACTGTTCACTTCTGAAATATCTACTTCCATTTAAAGACTACATCAGGGTGGGACATAACGGTGTCTGTTAAAATCTGTGGAGGTCAAAACCTGGATCAAAGGAAATATTATGAATGGCGTTGGAGCTGCCAAAAACTCCTTAATTTGATTTGCTATTGTAGTTGGAGAGAAGGAACTTGGATATCGTAGTGGCATATGGAATAATGAGAAGCCATATTAAATCCTTGTTGCCTGTCATAAGGAACAGGGATTCTTCCCTCTTTTACTATTTTTTTCTAAACCTACAACCTATGGGAAACAGAGCAAAGCCTTTGCTTTGTTAGAATTCTCTCTTTAGAGGAATCCAAAACCCAGCAGTTTTCTTTCTTAGTCCTTTGCATCTGATGTGGTCTTTGCACCTCAGGCAGAAGCATTCCTGTTCCTATTTCTCCTTCATAAATTCTAATTCAGCATTTTAAGTTTCTTTGCTTTTAAACATTTGGGGGCCCTTTTACAGCTGAAACATATTTTAAGACTTTGAGAAAAGTTAGTGCTTTTTCTGGTTAGTTTAGTTACTGTTACTTGTCTGTGAGGTAAGCCTAGAATTATTTTCTGTAATTGCACTGGGGATCATTTACTCTTGTACTGTGGGAACTTTAGGTGCAACGACTTTTATAAATATATGGATTATAAAAGTAAATATAGATGTTATTTTCCTTATTATAAGACTAAATTAAAATCCTCTTTAAAGTATGTTACAAATGTGTGTGACCATCTATCATGGTTTCACAATAGGTTCAAAAATAGAATATGTAATTCCAAGGCAGAATTACAGGTATAAATTATTTCAACATCCATTTTATTGATGTTATAGGCAATAAGTAGTCACTAAAGTTGTGCTTCATAAGATTAAATTAAGGTAAAATGTCTAACGGAGGAAAAATTTCAGTAATTGGTATGATTAGAAATATTTAGTGGTTGCTTTAACTCTTTTTTTTTTGCTGAAGTGACATTGAAATTAAAGTAAAATAACTCTGTTGAAGTTGAACAATATTATAAAGTTGCCAACTGGAAGGCAGGTCAGCAATAAAACAGTGTTTCTTCACAATTTCTGGCATACATTTTGTTGTGCTTGTCACAATTAAGCACTAGATGTGCCATTTCCAGGTCCTGTTTGAATTGCAAGGACTACATCAGATATATATTGGAGAATTATCTTATGAGGTAATTTGTGGGGAAAAATTGCTTATTTCCCTCACAGCTAAAACCAGACCTCTGAAAGGGATGCAAAAATGTAATGCAAAATATACTTACGACCTTTCTTAAGGAAAGAATTATATTTTATCAGTAACTAATTGGAATGGTACTTTAATTGCACATTGAGATGGGCTTGAGGGATTAGCTTATGCTTAAAGAACTTGGGGTATAAATGAAGTGTTATATATTTAAAATTATAGATATCTTCATTAAAGTTATTAGTTTCACTTTACCCTTGAAAATAACTGAGTTACATGAATGTTGATTGTATTAGTAACATAAAATTGAAATGAAATTATATTTTTGATAGTCAGATTAATGTCTTACTGTTTTCTCCTATATATCTACAGTGCCTAAAGTAATACATCTTTCAAGAAAAAAGCCTATCTTCATTCATCTTTTTTGCTCTAGTACGTATAAGAAGTCTCATGGCTAGTTCTGCAAAACACACCCCAAGTGATTTGTGGGTTATGATCTCATACAAAATAGACATGTTAATCTAACTGCAATTTCAAGCATTCATTATCCTATTTGTATTGAAATATTTAACATTTTATCTTCCAAAATTATGTCATTGCTTTCAAGACAATGTTTTTAAATAAATTATTAAATATAACTAATATCGAAAAAACTGATGGATCCTACATTTCTGAAAGTTTTGAACCTAAATTTCATTTGGAATTGTTATCTCACTCATGTTATTTCACATGACTACTTCCAGTATTACATTATTTTATTCTGCCCTCTGGTGTAATCCTCATTGCTACAGAAAACAAATAATTTTCTTCCTCAAAAAAAACCACACGAAACACAAAACAACAAAGGACAGTGTTCACCTAGTTTTTTTCCTCCGAAACAGTAGTAATATCTATGACACCTGAACTTAGAGAGTCAGAAAGTTGGTAACTGAAATAAAACCAAAATGCTGATAATGAAGAAAAATGAGCTGAATCAAGTCAATTTTTCTCATTTGGTTTAATTTCTAATTAATTTTTTCAGTTTTCTTTCACTTTTTACCAGAGCATTGGTAATGCAAAAGAAAAAAAGTATCATCTTTCGAATCATGATAGAGTAATTTTCAGTTTTTGCTGAATGTGGTCAGGTTTTGTAGTGAGAAGGAGGTGGTTAGAGCATGCTTGTTTATGCTCTTTTTTACATCATTAATTTGTAAATACACTCATGCAAACACACTGAGGTTATGCTGTGTAAAACTTGCACAAATCAATACAATAACGTTGTAAAACAAAGAAAATATATTTAATATAAATCAGATAAAAGTACCAAGGGAAATCATAAAATTATTTTCAGTGTTTCTCTGCTATTTGTTAGAACTGGAATTTATTATTTGATAAACCATGGTAATCATGTCTTCAAGTAAGCAATTTTCTTCTCCTGCCATGAAAGATGATTACTTAAATATGTTGTGCTGGTGTCCCAAATAATTTGTTGATATTACGTTTGAGAAAAGGAGCTCTATAAAATATTGTAAGTTTTAAAGTGAGCAAACAATCACAAAGTAGTGTTTCAGTTAGAAATAGGTCTGGGAGGATTTATGATGCAGATGCAAAATTGATCTACTTAAAACCTCAGAATTCAGAATTGATGGCTTATTTGGGTCAGAATCAAATCTTCTTATTTCTATGACTTTCTCAAACAAAGAATAAATTCTGTGTTAGAGTCTGCACTACTGGAACAATTGTTGTTGGAGTTGTCATAAAAGATAGATCTATGAATTAAGTGTTCAATTTCAGAGTAAAATTTTCCTCCAATTTAATTGTATGGAATCTATAAATCGTTCAAAGAAAAATTCATCTAGAAATCTAATAAAGCCATCTTGAAAATACTTGTTAGAAACATTATTTTTGGTGGTTTTAAGAGGAAAAAGCTGATTGTTGAAAGATCAGATGAAATATAATTTAGTAAGAGAAAAAAATGTTAGGCTGTTTATGCAGAAAAAATAGTATTTTACATGACTGGAAGAAAGCAATTAATTATATATAGCTCTTAATACTTATGTGTCATTTTTCCCTCAGTTAAAATAGTTTGTTTTCTTTATTTTGTTCAAAGACTCTTTGTGTGATCTAGTTTGAAAGAAAAACCGGAGGAGGAGAATTACAGCAAATATACTGCAGAGATGACAAATGCTGTTGGAACAGTTATGGACTTTGGTAAGGCTGTACTGAAGGGAACCTGCAGAGGCATCACAGCTTTTTTCTAATCAGAGGATAGAGAACATTTTGCCATAGAGTGAAAGAAGGAAGAAAGGAGAGGGAAAGGACATGTCTTAATTTCTGTGCAGAGTCTGCTCCTAAAAAAAACAGTTTTGGATGGCCCTCAAAGCCTTTGCAGGGCATTCCTTTCATTGTATGCTTTCAGATTTGATGTATACAATTCAACTTCTATTATTCTGCATTCTGGGGTATTTTAATCAGATTTATTTAGGTGTTTTTTAGAATCTTATACTGTTATTTCACTGGTATAGTGATAATTTCAGAAAGCATTGTCTTTCTAGAAAATGTGAAAAAAAAAACCCTTTATTTTTATTAAAAATTACAGGAAATTACTGTGGCTGGATGAAGGTTTATAAAATACACTTATTTAATATAGTAAACTAATAAAAGCTAATTTACCTTCTGAATTAAATTACTGATAAGCACACAAAACTTTTAAAAAATATATTTCTATTTCATGTATCAAATCCTGATATTACAGAACCAAAAATTCCTCAAAAGACAACTACATGTAAATGTAAATAAAGCATATGAAAAAAATTCTGAAGAACAAGCTGACAGGAAGACTAGCATATTTTATTTTTCTAGTAATTTCATTTTAATGGCATAGCATGATTAAGCAGTTGTTTAATATTCATTATATGCAAGATAACAGATATAGCCAGAACTTTGAAGGACATATGTTAAAATGCTATCATGAGAACTTAATGGAAGTTTACTAGGAATGGTTTCAATCTTAAGCATCTTAACAGGCAATGTATAATCAGAATCAGAAAATCAGAATTAGAAACAGAGAGAGCAAAATTTGTCCACAAATGGAAAAATACTTTTCTAAACAATCAAAAATAAATTTGAAAGTGTAATAGAAATCTCCAAGTTGTCAAAATGATCACACAAATTTTCCTAAAAGAAAGCTCAGAGAACACCAATTATTTTGGTTTAAGGGCTGGAGTTTTGACGGTACTAGGCTTAACTTTATGTTTGGCAGCTATAAGCAGATTTCATTTGCCAGCCCATCTCTTGCTTCAGAGAATATCAAGTTCTTCACTTACGTAGAATTACATATTGAATGAAGGAGAATTAAAACTCGTGATAAACAGTAATACTACTTTTGTTAGTGACCCCAAGTAAATACAAAAGAAACTGATAAATGGTAAAGAAAGCTTAATGAGATGTTAATGATTGTGTCATAAGAGAGCATGAGAGTCTGTTATCTCACAGTTTCAGCAAATCAAATTTCTGAAATTAAACGGATATTGCTTTTGTAGAGTCTGTAAATTAATGAAACCCCTGAAATCCTCAGCATTAGCGGGGTTTCAGCAGAGCAACTGAATTATTCCATCTCCAGAATAGGTGTGTAATTCCCAAGTCAAAAGAGGTAACTCAAAGTCTTTGCATAGTCACTGAGTTGGTTGCACTGATCTGTACAGTCTGTTGGTTGCACTGATCTTATATTTCTGTTGTAGTTTCATTATTTGTGTGGTTGAAAATTATGTTCCATGAATATAGCCATATCAAAATTAATTTACTGAAATGTGCTGAAAAGTAATGAGTGTGAACTCTGAGGGGAACTAAGAAAAATTATCACAGAATGGCCATTGGCAGTGCCCCTTGCTGTTTTCATAGTTATAAATGCAAAATTCTAGATTTCTGCTAATATTGGAGACAGTAGCTTCTTTACATGTAGCATAGCTGCTCTCAGTGAAGAAGATCAGGTTATTTTTCCACCCTTTGGAAGTTACTTGGGTCCCAGCAGTTCTGAAGTCTTTGTTTCTTCATTTGTATGCAGACAAATGTGTTGCTGTGTACTCACTGATGCTCCTATGCCAAAGGCAGTGCAGAACAGAATATAAAAAAATCCTGAAGGGCAAAACTTTTGCGTTTTTAAAATCAGCTTATGCTATTGGTGATGTCTCATGATTGTTGTTCACAATTGGAGTATCTAACAGGATATGTCTAAATGGAGTTTCCCAAAAAATTACTGGCACAAAATTTAATCTTCATGATTCAACAAATGTCATTTTTCCGTCTGGGTCAATATTGAACTAGTTCTATTCCCTTGACTTTGGGCCACAGTGTTGTTGAAGATAGATCTGAGATAAGATACAAAGCTGAAGACTTTATATTGATTATTTGATTTTCAACCTTGAGGTAAAGGCATTTGGGAACCAATGAAATTTTTACAGAATATTTCACTGTTCCTGTTCTATCTACAGTCATCTGATGTCTGCCCACATTTTCTGGAAATTTTGAGTCCATGAAAAATAAAGATGAAACAGAAAAGCTACTTCAAAAATTAAACAGAAATAATTGCATTCTGACATTGATGATATCAATTTAAAGAAATTAAGACTTTAGCTATATGTCAATAATTCAGACTTAAATTTCTTTCAATATTTCTTTTTTAATTAATCAAAATTGAGCCATCAATATGACTGAATGAATGTCTTCAGCAAAAGACAGAAGTTTACTCTAAATTTAGGTTGAATCCTTTCAAATATTCGTGCAAACACTGGGGAATCTGCTGTTTCACATTTTTTATACTTATAAGTTTCACAGCAAAACTCTACAGGAACAAAGTTTTTTCTATTTGATTTAACTTTTTTTTATTTAAAGAAGGATTTTTTTTAAAAAAAGCACATCTTAAAAAGGAATAAAAACATAAAAAGGAATAAAAATAGCAAAACATTTTGTGGACATTTAGACATTGAATATTTCTACAAGTAATATCTTTAGACTGCTTGGGTTTCTTGCACTAACTCTTAGAGATTTAAATCCACTGAGGTAAAATCTATTTTGTTTATTCTTCAAATCCAGCCCCTAGAGACACTGTTTTATGGATATCTTACTCACTAGCTTAAGAAGACCATTCTTGCTGTTTCACTTGTACTGTGTTTAGGCCATCAACAGCAAATGTGGAAATTGTATTTTGTAGCCCTCCAGGGAAGTAGAGACTTGATAAGTATCCACCAAGTGCACTTAGTTCAAGTGATAAATTAAAACAGAAGTAGGAAAACACAGGAGCCACAAAATTATATTGTCAGTCTGAAAATCTACAGCAAGTTGAAAATGCTGGATGACAAGAAACTTGATCAACAGACTGATGTTGGGCCTCTTGGGCTCAATTTGGAAATGAAAAAGAGGAGCTGAGACAATAAATTATATTAAAACAATATCTGCTAGTAGTACTATACACAGTGCTGGCATTTCCATTAAAGATCAGTATCTTCAGGGAAGTCTCAGTTTGACCCAGAGTGGTGGAATGTTTTTATATCTGTTTTTGGGGGGGGTTTATTGGTTGATATAATTTTTTTCTTCATATATTTGCAAGACAGAAAAAATATTGCTTGTATTTTTAAGCTGTAAACAAACTTTTAACATAAAAAATTCTTCAATTAAGGTATTTCCCTGGTTCACCACTGAAATGAAGTCGATTTTGCAGACTCTTTGGTGTAAATGAGCTTACAGATTGCAAAAGAAAATTAGATAACTCTGTTTTCATACCTTTAGCATTTGTGGTTTTTTATTTCATTGAATAATGTACTGTTGTGAATTGTCAACTAATTTTTTGTACCACAGCCATTTGAGACCTGTAACAGATATATGTACAGCAGATAGCTGTACAAATATTTATGCTGACCCTCTGATTTCATATTCAGTGAAATTACCTATGTCTTTATTACTAGTTAAAATTAGATATGAGAAGTAGCTGCTGATTTTTTTTTGTGCTTTCAATTTCTTCTGTCTCATCTTAAAAAAGCACATGTGTATGTTTATAGACTCACTGTTTAATTTTGAAATTATAATTTAGATGAGGCTGCAAAAAAAATGGAAATAAAAAAGCAAAATCTGAAGTGCATCAGAAAAATCAATTAGCTTCATTATTTTATCATATTAAATATATATTTAATTTTCTATCCTGACATAGTAGTTATTATTTAGTAAAATAAAAATTAAACTTGTATAGTGCAAGAGAAATATATACAACTCTCTTTACTCTTCCATATATGTATGTGTACCTATAAATACCTATATAAACAAAGAAGATCCTGAGAATTCAGTGTCTGAAAAGAGAATAAATGCTGTTTGAGCAGCATCCCAGTATAAAGGAGTCTCCAAAACTCACAGTAACTGCCTGTGGAGTCTGTCATAGAACCACATGCTGCTACTGGAAAAATACCTTCTACCTTGCTGTAAAGTGGTGAGATGAAGTAGCAATTAAGAATAGCAGGATAGTTTTGTTCACCTTCATGGCTGGGCATATTCTTTTTTTTTTTTTCTTTCCTATGTGAATGCACAGAAAATGCTCATAGAATGGTTCTTACCGAGTTGATTCTGATTAGTCCTGCTTGCTCTTTAATAACATTAAGTGTATTTCCAGTCCTATTTTTTGGGAATATATGTAGTGTGTGTGTGTATTATATTTTTGGATTTTATACCAGTTTTGAAAGACTGGAATTAACTATATGTAAACTTTTTAAAAGAAAACCTGGTGTTTGACAAAGGGTCATTAGAACAATGCAGAGAATTACCAAGGGCACTGCTTGTTTACTGTGCAACAAATGCAGGCAGCTCGTCAGCAGAATTCAAACTCTGCTGTCTTATTGTGGTGCTTTTAATGCTGCAAAATACAATTAAGAAAGTTTCTCTGTTTATTAAATGTAAAGATATTTCATCTGGCTCAGAGGAAATTCCTTGTGTGTAGGTTGCCATTTCCCATGGAGGGTAGGACTATGAAGTTTTGCTTTGTGTGCCGTGTTTTGATGCTGCTCTACTCCAGGCACATCACTGGCCACTGCCGGAGGCAGCTTAGTGACTATATAAATCTTTATGAAATATAAACCTGCCTTTATATTTCATAGCACTTTGAAATTTAAATGCAGTTTATTGCCAGATTTCAGATCTAAATAATTTGGACACCTCCTTAGACCAGGGAAACTCATCCTTCAGATTTCTCTGTACCCTGGAATATCATGCAGTGTTCACTTTTGCATGCTATATCTTGGTGATTTAAAAAAAAAAACAAACAAACTAAAAAACAAAAAAAAACCCTCTTTAGTTCTAGATATTGTTGTGAAATTCAGCTTTCCAATGTACTTGGTTGAATGGGAATGTTCTTTTCAAAAAAGATATTGTTAACCTAAAGGAGTTAACACTGCTGTCTGATAAATGCCTAGCTGATTACATGGCTTTTTTTGCCTCTATACATAGTTAGAGAAGTGTTTCCCCTCATTTGTCACAGATCCTATTGATTCCACATGTCAGAGCTGCCTAAATGGCTCTTTCAGTGGCCAATCTCTCTTTCATATGTCCACAGAGCATATGCATTTTTTTTTTGCATAAGTTTTTTGGCTTAGGACTTTGCTTAAAGTACATCCTATTTACCTACACTATTCCATACCATGTTAGAGTTACTGGATGCTGTGTTATCTAAATTTAACTGGGCATTCAAATGTAGTTTCTAATTTATGGATGTAGTTTCTAATTTATGGTAGAAAGCATAGTTTATTGGATTTTTTGAAGTCACTATAAGAAAGAAGTTTTATAGAAATTAATACTTTTTTTTTAATACATGTACATCTTCCATTAGCAGTATTCTGTGTTACACAGGTGCATTGAAGTATAATTATGGACTACAAAAAATACAGAAAGGACAAAATATATTTCAGCAAATAATTTTCAAAGGCTTATTATCTACCCTAACATTTTCTTATTTTCTGTCATGTGGACGTTTCTCTTTTTTTATCATATTTTTATCACTGGTACAACCGATCACAAGATGGGGTAACTGATGCTCTCATTAATACATACCTTGGGAGAATTAGAGTGAAACAACATTGACTATGACAAGAAGGTTGTAAAAACGATAGGTTACTCAGCTGTTCAGAAGTTTTCTCATTTCCAACATCAGCATGTTAGTGGCCTGTTAATAATCACAAAATGGGGCAGATGGGAAAGGACCATGGTGTGTCATGTGGTCCAATCTCCCTGCTCACGCAGGGTTATTCCAGAGCACATGGCACAGGATTGTGTCCAGATAGTTCTTGAACATCTCCAGTGAGGGTGACTCCATAGCTGACTCCAGAGCCTCTCTGGACAATCTGGTTCAGTGAAGAAGTCCTTCCTCACGTTTTGTTGGAACTTCCCATGCATCGCATTTTTGAGGTCTGTAATTGTTTTCTTTATATTCAGGGTTTCTTATACTCTTCCCTTTCGGTGTTCTTTTGTGTATTAAATAGAGAAGGTGGCTTTAGCTTTATTTCATCCTTTTTGAACAATTAAATCTTGTGAGCCTTTACCCTAGAACTTTTTTATCCCCAAAAAAGTCTGGAATAAGCACACTATATTATAAAGTAAATATGTTTGAAAAGTTATATTTTAGTATTTATTTGTTTCACACACAGTACCAAAACACTTATCACTGAAAAGAAAACCAAGTAATTCCTGTTAATATTCAGGTTTGATTTTAGAATTAGTTTTCTTGTGTTTCTTCTTGTGTAAGAAACCTTCCTATTAGCGTGTAGAACCTGATAATCTTCTTTCTTCCTTCAGAAAACAAAAGTTTTTGAAAGTTTTGTGGTTGTCTCTTTCCTCACTTATTTACATAGTAAAAGTGTCATATTTCATCTTTATTGATGATACCTAGTGGAATAGGTATTCTCTTTGCTAGCAGAATAAGAGAGTTGCATGCAGAGCTTTTCTGCTCCACAAAATTAAAACTGTCTTGAAAATGCAAAATAACATATTTCCTGTATCTGAAAAACCTTCTCATCCTTTTCTGTTGATAAATTACAAATTTTTTTAAAAAATCAGATTATGAGCATCTGAGTCCATATGTTTGTCATATGGTATGAAATATAGGCAGTACATTGTAATTCACATGACCTAAAAAAGTAAATTAATTGTAGAACTGGAAAATGGCTTTTGATTATTACTTGATTTCTTTGTTTATTTCAAGCAAGACAACTCTAGAACAGCAGCAGAAAATGAAGTACCTGCTTGCATTTGACTTCAAAAAAAGTGTCATAGGAATTATAGATTGTAAAAACATATAAGGTCATTTTACCAATCCTTCTGTCTGTAGATTTTTCCCTGTGGTATATTAAGAGTTTTATAACTTTCCACAAGATTTTATGAGTTCCCCAGGAGAGGATTTTGGTCTGATGAGAGAGCTAGATGAGAAGGTCTTTTACTGTATTTTGCAGCTGGCAAACCTATCTTTTATTGACAGCTGGCATTGACGTGGGGCTGAGCAACGCAGTGGGGCTGTGTGTCTCCATAGATGTGAGGGTTTGGCAGAAGCGTTAAATGGGGTGACTGAAGTTTGATGGTAAAAGCAGGGAAGCTGAAGTTAGAGATTTTACTCTGCAGCTCCGGTTAGCTATATTAAGAGATGATCTTATTGATGCACAGGGATGCTTTTTAAAGGTTTAGCAAGAGGCACAATAAATGGTCCCCTCTGCTACGTAGCTGAAAGAATGGAAAGGATTAACTATTTCTGTAGGCATAATCCCAGAACCCATATTGACAAATATTTATATTATGCAAACTATTGCTCATTCAAAACAGTTTCTTTCTGTCATTGTGCAAATGCACAACCAAGATGAATATGCATTTACCTTTTGGGAAGGCTTAGTGTCACAGAACATAAGGGATTGCTAACTTGGATCAGCAAGCAGGTCAAGATGTCTTCAGGACGAGTGCCAAATTTATTAATTTATTTCAGATCTTTGAAGAGTTTTGTATTATAAACTGACATGTTTCACCCACTTTCTAAGAAGGGCAGTAATATTGTGGGGAATTTTCCCATTTTTTAATACTTTTTCTATGTATATATTTTATTAAGACAATATATTTAAGGAAAGTGGAAGGATCTAGGGTTTACTCAAGACATCCTTCTTTTTTCTTCTTTTGACAGTTCCAGCATAGCAAAGTTCCAATGCAACAACACAGTCAGGAGCTTTCCTACCCTAAAGCTGCCTAAGAATTAGAGTTGGAAGTTTTGCTGGCTAAATAACAGTGAAAGAGATTGTTAATGGAGCTGTCAGGAGTGTGTCTGCTGATTGCTTGCCTTGCACTTTTCTAAAAGGCTGCAGAGATCTCCCAGGGACACTTTGCTCCCACTTTGCATCTGGAAGTACCGTTGATGTTAAAGAGGTCTCTCTTTATGTATGGAGTTAGAGAATTTGATCAGGGCCAATAAATTTTATGGAGAACATGTACTGAGTGCTTATGAACACCAACTTGGGCACTTTGGCTTGGGGTATGAAATTTTAACCTTACACACAACAGGAGTACTCACTTTAAGCATAGCGCAGCTTCATGATAACAAATTTTTAATTTTGCAACTTCCTCTGAATGGCTAAATGTGTGGACTCTTATCTTCCTTTCACCAGAGGGGGAAAAAAAAAGAATACAAGAGAATATTCCACGTCTCACACCAAGATGAAACAGCAGCAGGAATTTCTTTCATATTCTCTGCTTTGATTGTGGTGCCTTTGGCTCTTACCTCTCAAAAATTCCTTCAGGTAGCTACTAGAACTAATCCAAACTTTAGTATAGTTTTGGTCAAGAACAGAGTCCTGTAATTTTTGTGTGGTGAATCCTTACTAAATGTCTTGCTCTAAGGTCTCAAAATTCAAATCACATTGAATATCCCTGCAATTATTTTTTTTCAGCTATGCTATAAATAACAAAAGTTTGTCAGAATTGAGAAGGCATGAAGTATAATCCATTGTATTCTGTTCACAAAAAATATGCTGTTTATTTTTCCTACTCTCTTAGGCCCATCCTGTACATAATAATTTCTTCTTTTAGGAGCTCTAAAAGTTTACCCATTTTATCTTTAAAAGAAATTACTATATCTGTACTTTTATTCTTAATTGGTAGAATGCAATATAAGTTCTCTTTTTGCCTCATGAAACACTCCTATCACCGTAACAATGCCAAACATCCATCGTAAACTAATATCTTTGTTCACAAAACACTGGTAGGTTCGTTCTATGTCAGTATTTTTTATCACATACTTCCCTATCATTAAATGTTCCATAAATAATCCACTTTTAGCTTCCTTTAGCTTTTTGCACTTTATAAGTGCAATTGGAAGTTACATTTTCAGAGAAATAATTATCTATTTGTATATGTGCCTTGTTAAGCTGCATTTTTTTTATTAAGAATTGTATTTTAGTTATATCTGGCCTCTTACATTTTTTCTTGATAGAAAAAAATCTAGATTAGCTGTGCCAATGGGATGAGGAACCATCTAATAAAATTAGCAATATTAAACTTCCAGACTTGCAGCCAGAACACAGGTTTTGTCTCTTTTACACGTGAATGAGTCCATAAGTAGTTCTGTAATGGACTGATTAGAAAATAAACTGACTGAAAGCAATTGTCAGCACATCAGAGCTGGTCTGAATTTGCCATTGTAAGGTACACTGTTGATAGAGTCTGCAGATTTTGGAGGGGATTCTGAATTTTTTTTTGAGAGAGAAAAGAGTGTATTAGACTGAAGTGTTTAAATAGGATGATCTAATTTCTAGGTGGGATAGGTTTGGAGATGTTATGTTCATTTCACTGAATATGCTTGTCATGTGAGAAAATGAATTCAGTCCTCTTGCAAATAAATGGTTTCTCTTTAGGATAAAGATATTTCTTTCTGTTATTTCACTTTTCTAGCTTCTTATTCTGGCGCTGGATTTTTTACATATGGGATCACTTTATAACACAGTATGAGCAAATGAGTAATATTACATCATTTTGGTGATGCTAAAACTGTACATAAGTCCTACATTACCAAGGTTCTGTAAGTGCCTTGTGGGTTACTCTGTCTATTGGAATAGCCTTCAGAAGTTGAATTATTCTGGGTGATCTGGTTTCAGAGACAGGGGGTGGAAGTTTTTTGTATGGTGTGGGTGTTACTTTGAGTTCATGTTTTGTCCTTCTAGGGTATATTTGCTTGATTTTCTCTTTTCTTTTTATTCCTTTTTTTTTTTAAACAAATTGTTCTGTGGAATGAAAGAACAGATTCAAATCTTTTTACATCAGAAGCCATTAAGAAATCAATTGTTTATCTTTTGCTAAGTTAAAAGAGGCATTCAATTCCTTAAATGATACTTGAGTAAATCTCTCTCTGAGCAACACTTTTATAGCATTAATGCATTTCTAGACTGAATTTTAGGGAGAATATTTTGTATTGGTACAAGGTAAGTTCCTGTAGAAACTATAATTTTAAGAACATGAGTTTGAAGCAACAGATACATGTTAACTGTACAAGTGACAAGAGTCCAGCACACAGTATAAATTTGCCTTTAAGCGTCATGTTTGATTCAACAAGTCACATGGACTTGCTCCATTTTTAATTTTTTAAGCATAATTCCTGTAGGTAACTCAGTGGAACTTAGCAGGCCTCCTCACATAAAAATTCAAGCATGTAGCAGTGTGTTGCTGCATAGCAGATGCAAGTCACTAACAGTACTGTATGTATAAAATACTAAGTGTGCTGAATATTTGCAAGTGTTTAAAAGTAGTTGCACATCCAAATTAAGGATATTAACGATATTTGCACATTCACCCTTCCTGTCAGCCAGCCCTGGTTGATAGCACAGAGGTCTCAGCATATCCTCAGCATGGCAGATCTCTGCACATTGGCTGTGGTGTTCCTCTGTGTGTGTGCTGGGAATTTTGCACATGCAAAGCACATTGTGCTTAGCATGCAAGTATTCACCAGCACTGCAGCACATATGCAAGCCTGACACACACTGTGCTAGGAGATACCAGCACTTCCCAGTGTGCTGCCAAATTTATTTTCCTAGTATTATAATGTTGATACAAATGAAAATTACAGGGTCGTCGGCACTTTATCGTATCTAATGATACAAAAATACGTATTTTACAAGATCTTTTTCTTTATAATTATGTAATTGTATTTTAGTAGCACCGTATTTGTTACACATAATGACTGTCATTGTATAAAGGTAGTATTAGGCATTATAAAACTGAGCAAACCACTTCTGCCTTACCATTAGTATTATAAAACATAGACTTGGAGTTTTTTTCCACATTACCTGGTACCTCTGCTCTTTCATTGTTAAGCATTATTGCCATCTTAAGACTAATTTTGCTATTCTCACCTACCTTTATTTTATTATTATTTAAAGGTTTTCATTTTATCTTTTTCAAATGTTGCTGATCCAAACACTTGATTTATCTTTCTGTCTAAACTTATCTTTGTGGCATCACTCTCATTCTCCCCATATGTGAACACTTGCTTGCCTTTATGATAATACTACATTTTTAGAGGCCTTTGTGTATTATTTCAATCATGCCACATGATCAGAAGTTATTCTTTAAGCCTTTATACTATAAATAGGTCTAATATTGCAAAGCAATGTAGAGAAAATACTGTGTGGGTATGACTTGCAGAATTAAGCATCTTTGTTGAAAGACAAAGACAGTACATAAAATATTTTAACAATTCGAAAACCTGGATCTTTCTCTTTTGTTGTTTCTATTTTCTGAAAAAACAAGCTGAATATCCTCCTGCTGGGAATAAATTTATAGCTGCATTTCACTTCATTGGAAGATTTGTGTTAGCAAGGCTTCCATCACATGAAATGAGTTCGATTTCCAAATAGACGTATGGACATGAGCAGGCTGAAATTTAAAATTGCAGCATCAAGTTCGGACTCTTTTGCAGTTTTAATGGGTGACAGCATGGTTTTATTAACCGTCTGTTAGCTTATTAAGAAAGTAGACACTCAATTGCAGTCCCATCTTGAAGCTTAATAAAAGGACTCTTTGTTACTCTTGGAAGGCTCCTTTGTCCTAATTCCTGTGTGGAACATTTAGAATTCAAGTATTACCCTTGATAGGTGACCTAATGAAAACTTCATTGTTGGTTTTTGAAGAAGGATTTACATAATTTCTTAGGGTGTTAAGTGCTTCAGCTTGGGTTCTTTGCCCATGTAAATACAACTGCATTGCTGGTGGTGGTGTAACAAACTAACTTACCAAACAGGTATTCAGAATGGCCTCGTAAAATCAGTTCTCACAAAGCAAGCTATGTAGCCCATATTGCTGAAAAAGTATTAGCAAATTCTTCTGGCATGACTATATCGGGTGAGGAATCATGTGGGGTGGGTGATGCATACCAGCTTTTCTTCTTGGACAGTGGGGGAATGGACTGCTATTCTGAGCCATTCCCTGCCAGTGGGAGCATGGAAGAACACCCTAGATGGGTCAGCCTGATATGTTGCATTTGTGAATGCATCCTATTGTTTTCCCATATTTGACAATACTGGATCAGGAGGATTAAGTAGGACAACTGCACAGAGTTCTTAAAGTGATGTGAAAGTGGCCAGTCTGAGAAAATTGCTACTAGCGGAGAGCAGTTGGGCTCTTTTAAAGGCTGCTTTGTTTTTAGGTCTGTTCTCTGAGCTTCCAGCCTTCTATGTGCCCTTTTCCTAAACCCAAAATTATTAACTATTTATATGCTTTATAAGCAATTATGAAGAAAAAAAAATCTTTCTCAGACACTACTATCACTTACAGCTAAATTGAAAAGAGGTCATTGGTTTATTTGGAAAATACTTCCTGGCTGGAAGATTAGTCAGGAGATGTTTTGAAGGAAGAAAACTGATGCTTTCCCTGGCAGCTAAGCTAGCTTACACTCAGTTTTTAAAGTCCCTTAAAAATGGCAAGCTAGAACAAATTTGCTACATTTTTTTCTCCTCTTCCATTAACACATCAGATATGCTAGTAACAGGCTTGAAAACAAAAAACTGATCTGAAAGTCAGTCTAGATATCCTGCATTTTTTTACTATGATGTGTCATTAGATTTGAGACAGTGCTTTAAAAGTCGAGAATAGGAGTTGAAAGGTACCAAATAAATAAAACTGCAATGCAGGGAGGGTTGTTTCAATTGGGAGAAGACAAATGCATTTGATTGTTTTTATCAGTCAGTACAGATTTCAGAATGCACACATATTACACTTCAGTTTCAAGTGAACCATTTCACAACTTGAAACTGCACATTAAATGCTATAAAATTTGTTAGGAATTAACCCTGTCCTTACAAATGTATCTGTCTGGGAAGAGGGAGAGGGGGGTTAGGGGAGTTAGCAGTAAAGTGACACCTTCCTAAAATATACCTCAATCCAAGGCAATACTGTTTGAATTTGGATTTACTCCTAGTGGTAGAATATCAACAAATTGCCTCTTGCTGTGGTGTCACAGGCACCCCCTACTCCTGAGCCCTGGTAAAAGATGAGATTTTTGTTGACATCACAGGAAATGTAACAATAAGCCTCACAGTTGAATACAGTTTAATGAAGCAACAGTTAGTAGGAAATTAGGGTATATAATTTTATCCTAGTGATTTTTAACATAAATTGATGGGGTTTATAATACTTGCAAAATAAAGATTTTTTTTTAGTGTTCTCAAAATGTTTTTTTTTACACAAGAGAAAAGAATTGCTGGTTTCAGTTTGATCAAAGCACCTCCAAGTCTGATACACTGTCTCTAATAGTGGCCAGTCAAAAATGCCTGGGAAAAATAGGAGCAGATCAAGCATAAAATGAAACTTTCTGGCATGTGGCAGTCCACAGCTCAGGGATTTCCCAAGCTGAAGGTTATATTTTTGAAGGTTTTATTCCATGAATTTCTGATAAGTTTTCAAACCTATCAGTATCAAACCTATCACATCTTCTGGTGATCCTGTATTTTTTCTACATTTTTTCCCTTAAGGAGCGTTTGTAAATCTTAAGAGACAAGTAGCTTTAAATTGCACAGATACTTTCTATCTAGTCTTCATTACAAGGGTCATTTACAACAGACTCTAGAATCTGTAAAATATTTTAGTGAAGCAAGTAAAGTGTTTTTAATTTGACACACTGATTAAGTAAAGTGGTTTTAACAAAAGCTTTGGAACAATGTATTGATACACAGCACGATATGATGACTATTCTTGTTACATTTGGTAGGATGGGCAGAGATTTTGACCAAAGATCTTGGAAGTAAGGGAAATTCAATTTTTAATTTCAAAAACAGAAAAGTCTTGGATTTTGTAGATTAAAAAATTATTGAAACAAATTTTTACACTATGCAAATAAAAAGGAAATAACACAGCACAGGGTGTTAGGAAACAATTCTAAATAGATTAGAATTTTTGGAATTGAAAGTATTTCAACGAATTAATTTTTCCCCAAGGAACAGAATAACTTGCTACATATTATTCAACATATGTGAATTTAGTATAAGAAGTCTAGAAACTTAAGTCAAAATTCTTTAACAAAACCTGAGAAAGATGTATATCTTAAAATTGAAAATAATTATTGTAAATGTTGATTTAAATGTATAGAAATAATTCAGTTGGGGGTATTTTTTTTTGAGGTTAGAGAGACGGGCTAAAAGCTTTCTGTTCATTCTTAAATGAATCAAAAGTTTTATGCATTCCCTCACAAAATGGAAACCTGCTGTTAAGGAAATAGCTGCAATATAATTAGAGAATCAGGGAATTGTTTCAATTGGAAAAGATCTTAATGATCATTGAGTCCAACCATCAACCCAGCACTGCCAAATCCACCTCTAATCCATATCCCTAAGCACTACCTGGAAATGTACCCACGATCACCAGTACATTACTATTTCTGCAAGGTCTGAATGCAGGTTAAGTGCTCAAAGAAAAAAACAAAACAATATTTTCTGTTTCTGAAGATCTTCTCTTGCAAAGCAGATAGAATTTAAATTAAAAAATATTTTAATGGACTACCATCTGCCTTTCTCATGCACCTTCTGTTCAGCACACTTAGCACACATAAGAACACCTAGAGTACAAAGCATAAAGGATATTTCTTGTATGAAGTGTGAAATTAACTCCCCTGGGAGAGAGTAAAAGATGGGGTGTAGAACCACAGAATTGTTAGTATGTCAGAGCAACCTGCCCTCTTTTATACTCTTGGTTGAAAATGGTGCTCCTGAAACCAGTATTCCTTATAAAAATAAGCAGATAAAAGAATTTGTTTTTTCTCAAGTTGAAACTTAAAAATAAGTGTAATAAAATCATGTATAACTTTCGTGTTTTCCATTTTTCTGCAGTGTGTAATGCTAGGTAAATTTGAAATTTTTTTTCTGAGCTGAGCACAAGTCATTATGTGTTGTAATATCCTTTTCCATGACTAGCTCTTCTTACTTCTGTCACTTCAATTAAGGAAAAAGAAATACCAGTTTTATTTTTAAAACTTATACCTATAATCTTAATATCATAACAAAGGCCATCATGATCCTAAAGTTAACAATACTAAATATATTTTCTTCATGTTTTGTTTACAGTAAATTATTTTAAAAGTAGAATGCTAAAGCAGTCACTAAATGAAAATATATACAAATTGTCACACTAATTTATTCTAAAATAGAATTCCACATGCTAAAAGACGTGAAAATTGGTAGGTGTGTAAGCTGTATGCATTGTTTTTGTATAGCAGATTTAATTAACTTTAAAGTTATTAATATCACAACAGCAATGGAATGCAGACTGAATAATTTAGCTTAAAATTATCTAAACTGAAATAAATGAACACATTTATTCTTTTTTGATAAAAATAAGCATTCTTCCTTTAGCTTCAATATTTGGGAGAGAAAATGTTAGAAAAAGTCTATACTCCCCAAAAAAAATCAAAAAATAATTTAAAAAATCCACCAGAAAATCTGGTGGTACTGGTAAGACTTGCTACCACCTCAAATTAGAAGTACTACATTATTGTGCAAGATACATTTTTTTCTGAAATTTTCACTATAGATTTGTGAGAAAGGAGTAAATTGCTTCATAATTTTCACTTCCTGTTTTTGTGGGTTTTTAGAGATTCGTTCATTTTAAGTGGAGGAGCTGTTTCTGAATTAAGAGGGAGAGAACTTTGTCAAAATGGTGAAATGAGGAGAAGGAGATGATACAAGACAGCATAAAGGGAATTAGAAGGTCAAGAGGGAAAAAAAGCTAAGTCATTGGCAATTTATGAAGTGATGAAGTATGCCTGACTTTAATATTCTGTGTGAGTGGTAACATAAAGAAATTACAACGGTTCTTCCTGGGCAGTACTATTCTTTTTTGGCAGGGGCTAGGGAAAGATTCCATATAAAGAAAGTAGTGATACAGGAAGATGCTGGGTTTGCCTCTGTTTTGCAGTTATTTTTGCTTCCTGGAAGGATCTCCAAGGGGACAGTTTTAAAGTAGAGTTTCATAGAAATCCAATCAATCCACATCTTAATGCTGCATTTCATGCAAAATTTTAAAATACCAGTGTTGCCAATTTTAGGTTCAGGGCATCATATTTATTACAAAAAAAATTTAAAAAGTGGGCTCAGCCTTTTCATGCTTTCCACAGAATGGGTGAGGAGCTTAGGGGACATGACTGGGGAAGTGAGGTTGAGGGAGTCAACTTTTTAAAATCTGGTGAAAGAAAGTTGAGGGGAAATATAACAAAAACTTACAGAGATCACTGTGTGCTCCTTGTGAGAATTGGAAGAGATCAGTAGGAAACACTTCTCCCTTAGAAGAATAGTGCAATGCTGTCCAGTTTCTCTGCTTTTTGTGCATCAAGTACTGAAATGAAAGCAACAGGTAGAAAATTAAATGTGAAATTGCTTTGTGAGACATGAGGCACATTAGAGCCTGTGTCCTCAGAGGAGATTCTGCGGACTTCTACAGACAACTGTAAATAGACAGGATATGTTAACTGTGCTCATTTTAATTAGTTTCTCCAAAAGTGCAGGGATTATCTTTTTCGGAGAAATTTGTATGCAATTCAGTTTAATGCTAGGCTTCTTATTCAGTCCAGAGAGTGACTTTGTACCAGTTTGTTGTGGTTAGTGAATCAAAATTGAGAGCTTTCATTTTTTTTGCATTGTGTTTCACACAACAAGGAAATGTTTTCATACCTGTGTACACTATATAGTGTTGCTTATTCTGACTTTTTCAGGAGCCTCATTATTTCTCTGTATATTAAAGAACAGTTAAGAGAGATTATATTGTAGAAATGAAGGTTGGTTCTTTAGCCACATTCAACATCAGAGTCAGCATAGCAGTGGGAATAAACTCGTACTGGTCATTGGGGGTAGAGTGTTAATGCTTTTTACCCCTTTTCAGGAGCACGCACTCAGTCCTGTTCAGAGTAAAGCCTCAGAGTGGAGGCAGTGCTGTCCATCTCCAGCACACACATGGCTGATTCTCTTCTTCATCTGTTTTCTTTCTGATGTCTAGTACAGTTTGAGACCACTTCCAAAGATTTTTAATTCTGTTGAAATTTTTTGTTTTGGATTTCCATTCCACAGGTCATCCATTACTATGCAAGGGTAAGGTTAGAAGACGAAAAGGACATGCATGAGGTTAGTGTAAATTATGCTGTGCACAATATGAGTGCACATTTTTAGTAAACAAATCCACACTCTGAAGTTCTTTGTATGCATTTTTTCAAAGGGGGCAGGCCGGTAATGAAAAGAATGAAATTTTAAGCCAAAGAAATGGCATCTCTGGTTAAAGTGTTATGACATAATTAAATTGTCACACATTGTCAGATGATGTCATAGAGGCCAGAACTATAGCTGGCTTCAAAAAGGGGTTAGTTTAATTTCTGTATTGGGAGTTTATGTGTTAGGAATTGGCAGAAGGTTGAAAGGCATACCAGAGAAGAATGGCCACGTAAATACTTCTATATGCATCAATTAATATCCACTGGAAGATGTAGAAATCTGGATAAACTGAGCCTCAAGTTAGACTTTTCTGTGCTCCTGTGAGAAATATGTTTTAAAATAGAATAAAAACTTGAATTCTACTGTACAAGGAAAATTTTCAGATGCCACTGTGACAGCTGACACAGCAACATGGACCAAGAAGTGGAAATGAAATGTCTAAAAAGGCAAAGCCCTACCATTCGGATAGGAAATAAGAAAATTCTCCTTTCCTGAATATTCATTTCAGTAATGCTAATGTTATAATACTAAAGTGTTAAAAGCCATTGTTAGTCATGGCATGGCCTGCATTTGAAAATTAGATTCTGTCATATCCAAAGAAAATTGGAGAACTGTCCTGTAGCTACAGATGTTATACAGATATTGTCCCATATTAAACAACAGCAAAAACGTGTGAATTTTCATGATACATAAATCAGTACTAATATGCTGGAAATGTCTCCCATTTGGAATAGGAATGTTAGAAAAACTAAATGCATTTCAGGGGTTATTAGAGATGAAGATACAAAAGCACAAAGGTTAAGACCGAGAATTAATTAGATTAAAACTTGATAAACCTTTTGTTTTCACTGGGAGCATTACATTTCACATGAAATATCCTGACTGTAGATAAAAACTACTTAATGCAAAACATATTTGACTTTTATCTTCTTTGTTGAGTAGTAGAAAAGACATTACTATTCTGCCCATAACACTAGGATTTAGCTGTTTTCTGTATCTTAAAAAAAGGATGAGAGCCTTAGCTACAGATTTTCAGACATACAGTGGGTTTCTCTGTTAATTTAATGAGATAACAATAATCAAGTTGTCACATCTTCAACAATAGGAATCTGGTTTAGACTTTTGAAATTTTAAGGTTTTTAGAAGATTTTTATCATAGTTTCTGTGTGCTTCACTTTGTAAAGCATGTTAACAGGAATAATTTCAAATCTTCAGAATAGTTGCTGTTTAAAAAATGACAGAAA
Organism: Petroica traversi; assembly: GCA_025920805.1. Lineage (NCBI taxonomy): Eukaryota > Metazoa > Chordata > Aves > Passeriformes > Petroicidae > Petroica > Petroica traversi. Next base: position 2,149,688 of record JAHLSL010000015.1, read on the forward strand.
TAAAGGTTACAGTAGGACTTTTTTTCTCCTTAACTTTCTGACACTCTTTAACCTTCTTGTCTGTTAAACTAAGAAACATAGTGATCTATTAAGCAATTAGTAAATGGAACTGCAAATGTAATAGGACTGTGGTGAATATTTCAAAGACATGTGCCTAAACTTTCAGTCTCTGAGGAATGCCAATAGGCCAGAATCATGAATGTGGTTTTTTTTTAAATAAATTTCGTAATTTTCAACCTGAGTAAAATGTCAGATCAAAATAGTGTGAAATTTTCTTCTGACAGCTACATAGAATGATTAAATCATTTAGGTTGGAAAAACCCTTTAATATCACAAGTCCAAAATTAACTCAGCACTGCCATCTTCACCATTAAATCAGATTTCCATGTCTTCAGTATTTTGAAGACTTGCAGGAATTGTGATTCTATCACTTGGCTGGACATCACCCTTTCAGTGAAGAATTTTTTCCTTATATCTGTTCTAATATTCCCCTGATGCAAATTGAGACCATTTCCTCCCATCCTGTCTTCTTGTTACCTGGTACAAAAGACTGACACATCACTACAACCTCCTTTCAGGTGTTTGTAGAGAGCAATAAGGTCTACCCTGAGCCTTCTGTTCTTCAGGATACACAGCCTCCAGCTCCCTCAGCTGTTCCTGATCACTTGTGCTCCAGAACCTTCAAAAGCTTTGTTTCCCATCTCTGGACTTGCTCCAGTGCCTCAATATCCCACCTGAATTACGGGCCCAGAACTGGACACAGGAGTTGAGGTGTGGCCTCACCAATGCTGAGCATGGGGAAGAATCACTGCCCTGGTCCTGCTGGCCACACTATTTCTGACACAGGCCAGGATGCCATTGGCCCTCTTGGCCACTTGGACACACAGCTGGCTCATGTTCACCAGGTCTTTCTCCACTGGGTCACTTTCCAACCACTCTCAACCTGTAGGGCTGCGTGGGGTTGGTGTGACCTAAGTGCAGTACATGGCATAGTAATAACAAGATGGGGAGAAAGCCACCTCTGTGCAGTTTGAGGTTATCTTGTCAAAGACAGAGAGAAATATTCTGTTCTCAGTGTTATACTTTGATAAGGATCAAGCAAGCTTTATCATTAATAATATCCTCCTTCCTTCTCCAAACAAAATATGGATTTGATTTCTATGTTATGAAAAGTTTCTGCAACCCATGTTGGTGGATTTGTCCAGCATTAAGGAATATTGAGCTTATAGCTGGAGCAGTAAATATTCAGGTTTAGAGTATTCATTTGGAAACAGTGTCTTCTAAAATCTAGTTTAAATTTGTACTTACAGCAAATGCTTAGGCAACTTCATTGTTGCAGCATTATACAAAACCCAAAGTTTGTAACTCTGGTATTGCCTATTTTTTTCCATTTCTTTGCTTTTCAGCCTGTATTTTTCAATGGATCCTAAATTTTCTGTATTCCTCTGTCCCTCTGGAATTCATTATTTCTAGGGTATAAAGGGGGCAGTTTGATGTAAGAATGTTTGTGTTATTTCCATTTTAAACTGAGATGTCCAATCAACACCTGCAGTCTGTGTATGTATTAGTTTACTCTGCATGCTGCCCAGGAAGTATGGTCTAATGATGGTTTTGATTGAGTAAACACTTACAAGCAAGGTTTTATTGTATATATTCTCAGTGCTAAGTGAACAAAAACAAGTTAATCACCCTGGCACCTCTTTTCTTGTGCAACCAACTTGTTCTGAATTTTATTACATTCTTTCTCAGTCTTTAGAACTCTGCTCTTCAGACTGTTCAGAACCACACATAGATTTATAGGTAAAGCGGATTATTTTTTATTTTAGCTATAAAGCACTTTTATCTAAAAATAAGTTTCACCTAAACATATTGTGATGGCACTGTCCCTATAAATGTGAGCATTGATATTTATGAATCTTGTACATAGGAAAGATTATAAGAGTTCTCACCAGGAATGTGTTATAGACTTTTTTATAAAATGTTAAAAAAAGTACCCATTCTGTTAGATGAAACCATTTCAAACTTCTTTCATTACTTGAAGACATAACATTGTCTTTACAGATCATTTGAAGGTAGGATTTTTTTAGATGGTTGAAAAAATTCTTCCAATATTTGAAACGATCAGCTAAAAGAGATGGCTGGTAATAGAACTTCAGGGCAAACCCCAAGGGTGTTTTGATCCACAATCCCTTAAGGTGCTGTACATTTGTGTTTTCATTCATACCAGTGCCTTCAAATACTTGGCAAGTTTGAAAAATTTTTTTTTTTTTATTTCACACTAAAGGTCTCATTCAGAGAGGCAATGTACAAAAGTATATCCTCTTTATGTTGCTCTTCTTGGTTGTCAAGAAATGGTATGGCCTAATGAGGTCCAACATAGGTTATCAACAGGATTGTAGGATGCACATCAATAGCTTTACATCAGAGGCAAACTTAAAAGACTTAAAAGAAAAAAAAATTAGGTGAAGAGTTAGTGCTGCATGATACCATTTTCCAGGAAGAGAAAGTTCAGTAATAATACCAAATAAAAAATAAGAAGTAACAAAAGTAAATTCTTAATGAGGTATTGTGTTCTGATTCATTTATGATTACTGAAGAAATTATTTCATCAATTAAATATTTATATATTTCTGTAATCTTCAGAGGTAACAAGTATTTTTAAGAAACTTAAAAATAATTCATTTGAAGTAGTATATGTGGCTATTTTCAAAAGACATAAGGGAAACAGTAACATTTGTGGAAAGGAATAAATACAGGTTTAATGTTTTCAATCCCTTCATGTGACCGTGTCAAAAATGTGACAATGACTGAGTCAAAACTGATTACATGTGATATAAATTGCTTTCTGTCACTCTGCATATTCCTCAAAATTATTTGTTTTGGTTTGGTTTTTTTCTGTGGAACAAACATATCATTATTTTTGCTTATTTGACACGGACACTTGTGAATTACTGCAGTTGGTCTGTAGGATTGGAGTATAATTTTCTGCAGCTTTTAATTAGTCTTAAATACTGTGTATCCTTAGGTGACATACCAATTTAAGATGGAACTTAGTCTGGAAGTTTGAAACCAAATGTGATCTTTTCTTTTATAATGACCATATATTTAGGTAGAGGAAAAAGTAACAAGGATTAATAAATCATAAGGTTCTTCTTAATGTTAAACAAATCTAATCACTCATAGCTTTTAGACCTAATACTTGCTTAAGTCTTACATTGTAAAATATATATTGAGGTAGATTGGTTTACAATTAAATGCCTGAGATGATATAATGAGATATGACATGTTAATGTATCATTTTCTCCATATCCCTGTTCTCTCTTGCAATTGAAAACTTTTCACTGAATTATTTGATTTTTGAAGTCACGGAAAAATTGAATTCTGAGTATGCAGTTTGGGACAAATCTGATGTTTCAAATGCTGAATCTGAAAATACAGCTCTGATGAAAATACAGAATGGTTTGGTAAAAATGTACTTGCATTCTGTCAGAATAGCAGTGGGACTGTGTCTCCCCTGATATATCTTTGCAGTTTAGCTATAGGAAAAACTGAGGTATACAGCATAAACACATTAAAAACTTACAATACTGAGATCAGATCAAAGCTCAGTCTTGCACAATATTGTATTTGATCAATTATGAATACCTATGGAATAGTATGGAAACAGGGAAATCTATATTGATAGCTCCATGCCTTCTTCCACTAGGTGTCTGAATCCAATTCCAATTTCACTGCTGTTTTTCTATCAAAGGGTCTAATTCATTCACAGTCTAATTTTTTGTGAGATAAAGTTTTTGGTTGTTTTGAGTGTGCGACACCGTAACTTCATTTAAAATCTTCTAGTCTTTGTATTAGAAAAGGCAATGAATTAATTATTGCTAGATGACTTTCTCCATATTACATATGAATCTCTAGATACCAATTGAGCAGACTCCAGACCTAGGATTTTCAGGCTTACAAATTCTGGCAAACATAGCCTGTCTGATGCATTTCAGGGAGTATATGGCCTCTGAATTGGAAATAGCCTGTGGCAGTGACTGAGGCCATAAAATCTAACTTGAAAATCTTCATGAAACCCTAGAATCATAGAAGTAATTTTGGTTGGAAGGGACTTTTAAAAGTCATCTAGTCTAACTCCCACTAAATCAAGCCAGGGACATTTCAGTTAGATTTTGTTGCTCAAAGCCCATCAACCTGGCCTTTAACACTTCTCAAGATGGGCATCTAGCACCTCTCTGGGCAATTGGTTCCAGTGCCTCACCACTCCCACAGGAAAGAGTTTCTTTCTAATATTGAATATTAATCTGCCCTATTACAGTTTAAAGCCATTTCCTCCTTATCCTTCTCATTACAAGCCCTCGTACATAGTGTCTGTCCAGTCCTCCTATAAACCACTTTAGATATTAGACAGCTGCCATGAGGTCCCCTGGGAGGCTTCTCTTCTCCAGGCTGAGCACTCCCAGTTCTCCCAGCCTGTCCTCTTAGAAGTGCTCCTTCCCTTGGATCATTTTTGTGGCCTTCCTCCAGATCTGCTCCAACAGTTCCATGTCTTTGTGTGCTGAGGAGTTCAGAACTGGATGCAGCATTCCATGTGGTGTCACACGATGGCAGAGTAGAGGGGCAGAATAACCTCCCTTAACCCGCTGGTCACACTACTTTTGATGCAGCCCAGGATATGACTGGCTTTCTGAAAGTGCACATAGCTGGCTCTTGTACAGCTTTGCATCCACCAGCACCCTCCAATCCCTCTCAGCAGGACTGCTCGCCACCCCAACACAGCTGGCTGTGCTGCTTTTCCAGGAGATGTTGAGGGGGTTGAAGTCCCAGCAGAAAAGCAGCCTTCAAGCCTGATGTCTCCTGTAGCTGGGGCAGGAAGGCTTCATCAATAACCATCTTTTTCGGTTGGCCTGTTATAGACATCAGCCACAAAGTTCCCTTTGTTGCCAGTCTCAGGTCTTGCCCAGTCAGAAATTCTGTTTTGGTTAGTTTAGTTTCAAAGTATTTCACCTTGATTTGTCCACATCTAATCAGGATTAAAAGAAATTACTCTAAATAGTGACTTCCTGTGAAAGATTTTACTTTATAAACCATACTCTGGTAAAATAAAAGTATTCAAAGGGAAACTTTTGGGGAACCAGAATAGATTTGGAAGTTTCCAAGTGGTTTTAGATCTAAAGAAAAAAAAGAGACATCACAGTCCCTTAACTGTACATCGGGACTACCCTACAGATGCACAGGCCCCATAGTATTTATCACAAAGACAAACACTCAAACTCTGTGCAAAATGTTGAAAACACAGTTATATTCAAAAGAATTACTGTTATTTTACATGCATGCATAGGCATACAGTTTTTTGTATTTGTATCCAAATATAAAAATGTAAATTGGATGTTAAATCTATTTATTGATTACCCTTAGAAACACAAATTTAACTTACAAAGGACCATTTCTCACCTACTTGTAAAAAAGCCAGCCTTGGTTTTGGTGGGTTTTTTTTATAAAGTGCTAGCTTTGAAACTTGATATCATCTCAGAAGAACACATCTAATAACATGCTTTATCAGTTGTTGAAGTTAATTTCATCCCTAGTTCTTGGAAAACTTTTTAGAACAATGTTTCACATTTTCTCTACATGATAGTAGTTTTAAATCCAAAAATTTATTTAGTGATTAATATAATTTGCTGTTAGCAATATACTTGTATTTCCAATATTAAATATTATTAGTTTAGACTTGATGATCTCAAAGGTCTTTCCCAAACTAGTTAATTCTGTGATTTTGTAATATTTAGGAGTGCATATAATAAATTGCAGTCAGAGGAAATGAGAGTAATACTAATCATTTATATATATATATATATATATATATATATATATTTTGAAGTAAAGGTCATTACAGCTGTTTCATTTCTGTCTATATTTATCTTAATAAGCAAGTTAGTTTAAGAGTACATGTGTTTTGGTTCCATTTCAGTGCAGCTGTTCAGTTCAGAAGAAACTGCTTCTGAGTTGCTGTTCATGGGTTATGCTGCTAATCTCACAGCTGTCTCTCTAGCTGTGAGCACTCATAGACCTCACAGGCTTTAGTAAGAAGAGTAAACTGGAGAGGTTAGAAATCCAGACAAAACTGACAGATGCTATAGATTATATGGAATTACAGCAGTCAGAAGACTTTGTCTGAAAGAGAATGTCATGCATTTGAAATATACGTGGGTGTGTGTTGCCCTTAGGAGATGTGTACCACATGCTAGATACACAGAGTATTTTCTAATAACTGATAATTTTGATAATCATGTAATAGAAGATTATTATATGCAAGTTTGCCTAGATCTTAAATAAGTTCCAATTTATAGGAAAAAAATGGACATTTTCAATCTGAGTTCATCAACAAGAGGGAAAAAATCTGATACCTGGTGTGGTAACACATGGCTACAAATGGGTTTGTACTTGGCTAAAACTCACAGCTGATGTCAATGAATAAATTGTGAGTTTTATTCTTTGAACACCCTATGAAACCATAAAAACTGTTCTGTGTAAATCTGTTGTGCTTTAAAGATGTGTGATCCACTACGTTTACAAAATAAAACCGAAGAAATAGCTTTAGAATTCTCATCTTCTGACTATACTAGAAAATACAGTTTACTTTTTCCATACAAGAAATAGTGATCAAGCTGGATGTGTAGCTGGCTGAAGGATTTAGTGATCTGTCTTAATTTCATCATCAATATCTAAAGCATGATGTAAAGGATGTGAATTATTGTGTGTGCACTAATTATTCAAAAGAATTTTTTTAGAGTATTTGTGCAAATAATTCTTGGTTTTTATCCCATTTATATTTTCTTCAAAATATGAAGTTTTTGTTCTGTGTTGGATTGCAATTGTCCTGGCTTAACATATGTAAGCACTTCTCACTTTTCATTGAATTAAGAAAGACATAATATTATCAAGCTTCTCTGCATAAATTATTTTAATAAAATGAGGAATCCATTTTTAGAGCTATTGTGTAAAATATGTAAAGAAAATGTCGTTCAGGAAGCTGTATAAAATTAAGAATGTTAATATAAATCTTGCAGTATTTTTCTGGGTACAGAGATGTACATATAAATTAGCCACAGAGAAATTCAGCTGCATATATGGTATAGAATTGAACTTAATGATCTCTATGTAATAAATCATATAAAATCATAGGGACTTTTTTGTATTTTCAGCATTTTGTTCAGTAATTTGTTCTTAACACTACCTTGCTCGTGTATAACCTAGCCATTAGGTTGAAATAGTATACTGTGCCAATTTCTTCTTTGGTTGAGGGCTGTGATGTATAGTCAAGCTGTGAGGAAAAGCAAAAATTAAAACAAAATATAAATGAGACAGATTGGAACACTGCAATGTTTTGAGCCTTAACTGTTTAAGCACAGTATAAAATTTTGTAAAAGAGCCTTAAAAGTTCTTGTTTTTATTAAAGTTGAATTCAGCTCTTCATTTTCTATCCTGAAATATTTTAATGATATGCACACACATCATAGAGTTAATTTTTTTTCTTGAAAGTGCTTATCTTATTTTAAAACTTCAGCAACAGGAAACTCTGCAAACATAGACGTATGTCTCAGTCTGTACAAGAAACTTTTCTTCTTTCAAAATCAGAACTGTAGTGATAGATATATTTTGCAGTTTACTGACATATGTTACTATCTGGCACTCTCTTTCTGTTGTCTTGTTTTCTAATTTTATTTCTTTCTACATAAAAACCAAACAGTTTTTACTGCTTTATGGAGAACTTTCTTGCTACAGCACTGCACAGAAAGACATTTCAACATCAGCTGTGAAAAGGGAGACAGGAATATCAGATATTTAGCAGCTAGAATTCAAGAAACAAAAAAAACCCCCACTAGAATGTTAGAGTTCTAGCATAAAATGGTCTGTGTATTTACTTATTTCCTGTATTGTGGCATTCAAGTGATGTAATACTTGAACCAGGTCCCCTGATGCTTGTATTAGTTAAATAAATAAATAAATGTATTACATCTTGATAGAACTTATGCAAAACTACCACTGTTCCCGGACTTCTGTGTGTAAGCAGCACCCATGGTGCTTCAAAAATATAACATTCTTTGTCAAAATCAAATTATTTGAAAAATTCTCAGTATTCCATCCTGATGCCTCTAATTCAGCTGTGTCTAATTCATGAAAGCTATAAGTGAAGACCTTATAGCTCTCTACAACTACCTGTAACGAGGCCGTAGTGGGGTGAGGGTATGTGTCTTCTCCCAGGTAAAAAGTGATAGGATGAGAAAAAATATCCTCAAGTTGCACCAGGGAAGGTGGATTGGGTATTAGGATCATTTTTTCACAGAAAGGGTTGTAAAGCATTGGGACAGACCATCCAGGGAAGTCATGATGGAAGTGTTCGAAAACCCTGTGTTTATAGCATCAGAACATGGTTGGAAGGTGAAGGTGGTGGTGGTGTTTTTAGGCTGATGGTTGGACTTGGTGATCATAAAGGTCTTTCCAGCCTTAAGAGTTCTGTGCTTCTAATGCTGTGAATGCAGGTGAGGAGGTGAATTTGGCAGTTATGTGTCTACATTATTACCTTCTGTTTTAATAGGATTTTTCAGGTGCATTTGGACATGTTTTTATATTCCTTGTTTCTTATTTGTTTTGTAGAATACAGAAGATCCACCTCATTTTAAGAGCTGAACTAGAAATTTTCCTTCAGATTTTTGCTAGATGCTTCTCTATATCTAATTCTCTGCACTCCCATCTTCAGCTTAACTTTCTCTGAAGCCAATATCAAATCTGTCACATTTCTGGTTTAAAAATAAAACTATTTAACTCACTCAGAATCTGTCAGATTGCCATCACAGAAAATGGCAAATGGCAAATATGAAAATCTCCTTTTGGTATATTTTTTTCCTTTTACCATGTTCTTAAATCTTTTTACTTCAATATTTGCTAAAGTCTTGTTTCTTTCATAGTTTTGTCCCAAAACTGTAAATAAAATTATAGTAGGTTTCTTAATATATTACAGTTATGCAGGTATATACTACTGAATTACTCTTCAAACAAGGAGCATATCAATGTTTTTGTTTCATGATCCCTACTACATCTGTTGGCATTAGAAAAACAGAAATAAACAAAAATATGTACTCCAATCTATAATAATTAAGTGCTTAGATTTAATATGCTTTATTTAGAAATTTATTTCAGGTTTTGTACATTTTCTAGAAGGAAAGTTTATTTGAAGGAGTGGAGTTTGAAAAAGAACTGGCTGCCAACCACATGATGCATGGCAGATAAGTGAGCTGAGGCTCAGGGCTGGCTCCACACGCTGCTACCTGTGCAATGCACACTGAGTCCAAAAGGCTCTGTAGAACACCCACTCTACACGCATCCATTCATCATGGATCACAGAACTCTTTCCAACACTTACAAAGAAAGTTTTGACTAAAAAGTCACTCTGTATGATGTTTGTTTCAAATTATCACGTAGAACATAACATGAAGTTATGACAAGCACATTACAGTTATGATGTTTTTATTTTTATAAGCTGCCATATAATCAAGCATATGCATACCTTAAACAAAGTGGCAAACTGAAATGAAAACAAAATGAATGCCAAAATAATGCCACTGAGTATCTCTACCATATGTAAACCTGAGCAAGTTGTTTTGTGGAAATACTCTAAAAAGAAAATGCATTTACCATGATCTGTGATTGATTTCTACTTGTGCTTATAACTAATCCACTCATACTGCAGCAAGTCTTATGTACTTAGAGACTAAACAGTGACTAAGCAGTTTATTTACACTAAAATCTGTTCTGTCACCTAAGCCCATAAACAACATAATGGGCTTGCAGCACTTTTATGAACAAAGTTCTGCTTTATGTTTATTCCCTGGGTAACATTTAAAATTTATTTAAAAACACAGAAATTCTCTTTGATTCGAATATGAGCATATTGCATTTAGAATAAAACAAAAATATCCTAAGGTACACAAGAAATGACTGTTAAGAAGCCTAATTTTACAGGGGATAAAATTCTCAACATATGTCCCATGCATCAAGTTGGTAAGTTTCAAGATCTAACGTATTAAGCATCCAGTCCTTAAATAAAGCATATGTACAAATGCATTATACAGCAAATTCAAGATTAGAACCTTTGAATTTTTTTCTTTGTTGCTTCTCTGGGACTTACATGTTTTTATTAAGAAGTTTCTGAACATCTATTATTTGATAAATTAATGACGGTTGGATTTCAAAAAATTAAATTCGTTGTAGCTCCAGATTAAAATCGTGTAGTAGCTCCAGATAATATGTGAAAATTATGGGATTTAGGAACTGAGGTCTAACTTCTGTAAAATTAGAGTTTACAACAAACTTCTTTAAAAAAAAATCACTGAAAGACCTGTATGGGCTATCCATATTAATTGCAACTCAAGAAATTCACATATTTCTGAAATAAAATGCAAAATATTACATGCTTTAATTTAGCACATACAGTAACTCTTTATGATAACATGTTTTCAATAAAAATATTAGATTGCGCTATAAAGTGTGATAATTTTAAGAGGTGTTTCATTTTCTCCATAATTTTCAGTGATTTAATTCTGTCTGTAAAGATATTTCAGAATTCACAATTTTTGTTGGGGTCCTATTTACATGAGCATGTAACAAGGAATTCTGAGAACGTGCAATAATCAAAACAAAATTCTTGCTGATATAAAATGTTTGCCTGTCATAACTGTGTCAATTTCCTGTTCTGTTCTTAAGCACTGAGTTTGACAGATACACTCTGTGCCATCAGTGACTTGCTCTGAACTATATAAAGGTGAAGCTGCCACAGTAATTTGTTTCAGAGATTTCCAAGTTTGACTTCAAAAATATCAGAACATATCCAGAGGAAAAGATACTGCAGTTGTGAATATACTTTAAGAACAGCACTGCTTATTAATATATCTTAAGGAGAAAAAAGTACAAAATTTTTTTCTGCATTTGTATATTCATTCTGTAAGTTGTTTTCCCATTTTGCTGTATTTTGAATATGAGAGTGAACAGCAGTGTAGAGATTCAATGTGTTCAAATTCTTTTACAATTTATTTTTAACATTTAAAGCACATTTATACAAACAGGGTAGATTTCAGCTACATATGACTCAGACTTACAATGGTGCTAATTTGGCCTTTTTCAAAGGCTTGACAATTCTGTAGGTAAAATGAAGTGGGTCCATTCTTACCCTGTTCTCAAACTCTTAGGTACAGGACAGCAACAGGAATTAAAGACCACAGGGATCCTGCACAACTTATAGAGCTATTCATGGGAGAATGTCAACCCAATGAAAGCATTAAATATACCAAGATATGATAGGAATGAGTTACTTTGACATAGACTTAGGTTTTTCTGCCAAATGTTAACAGTTTGTCTTTGCTCTTGAGACAATAAGAGAGCAGACCTTCTGGCCCTATATTTTTCACCTCTTGAAAAAAATGCTTGCTTAATAGGTTCTCTATAAATCATCAGAAAATTTCACTCAAAGTTTTCCTTCATATCATCAACAGTTACTTTCAATACTGCAATTTTATACACATACAGATTTGTCAGAAAAGAAGTAACTTTTCCCTTTCCTACTCTAAACTTACTTGTAAGATCTTGAATCTTGTAGCTGGATTAAGTGCACAGTATTTAATCTAGGGTCTATTTATTGATTATCTACTCTCCTCATTAGCATTTACTAATATATCATGCAAATACATGCTAATTTAAATGTTCAAATACTTCACATAATTTCTAATGTTTGACATTTTTTGGAGGCCATCATATTGCCCCATCCAGGAGAGATGGAAGAGAGAAAAGGCAAAGTAAAATACTTCTTGATTTTTTTTGGGGGGGGGATGTGATTAATTCCTCATATAGAGCACTAAAATCATTACTGATGTGGGGGATTGAACCTGTTCATAAGGTTTTGCTTGTATTTTTAAGATTCTTATTTAAATCTATACAGCTTGTAATTTGATAACAAATTTCACTAAGGAATTCCTCATTGTTCTGTTTTAATCTCTGCTTTATGTCTATCATATAAAGTTATGTTTTGTTATAATTACAGACTTCATGATTGAATAGTACAGTTAAGAAGCCACATAACTGTATTTATCTAAAGAGTCAAGGATCAGGAATAAAACAGAGGAGCATTTCAGTCTCCAAAAACTTTAAATTCTGGTGGATGATAACTTTTTACAGTGTTTGGAAAATTGTCTTAGGATGTGGAAATCAGGCTACTTTGGAGAAGAGGGAGAACAGCAGAAATATGCTGCTTTGCTCTTCTCATTCAAGTCATAATTGGGTTTACATTCACTTACTCTCTCTTCTGAAATCGCACTAACTCATACAAAATTATCAAGGTAATGTCTACCAACAGTTTTGTCTACAAAACACTGAGCTACTGGTATCTTGGAGAGTTTTGCTGTAGGTATCCTAATTTTCTACCCAAGTGAGATATTATTTTTATAGCATCTAAGAGGTAGGTGTTCATAAGCAACAAGTGTCATTTGAAGAAATAAATAGCATTAACCTCTTATTTGGCAATAATGTAAAAAGCTTTTTTTTTTTTTTACTGAAAAAGGTGTCTGAGATCTTCAAAATATGTAAGAATGTACAATATGCCTGTATAACACCACTGTAGCATTATATAACTGGAAACAAAGTTTGAAATTTAATTTAATTTTTAATTTATTGCAGCTTTTAAGTAATTTTAGCTTGGAGGAGAAAAATGAATTTATGTGTATTTATTGTATTTGAAGTTCAGTGTACTGTAAGTATTGTAAAAATTTGTGTTCTCAAATGTTATAAAAATTATTTCAGCTTCTCTTTAGGGAAAAGAAATCAATAAAGCAAGTCAGACATAACAAATGAGTATTTCAGGCCCAGTGACAGTATATAGACCTGGGTGCCTTATATTCACACACCTTTCAGTCAAGTAACGTGTACTGCAGTGGAATAAACTGGAGATGTTTTAGTAGCCAAGCAGACTTTGATCACTTTCGTTCATAAATGTGACTCTTGTTTCAGTAGCCACTTCTTCCTAAGTTACTGATCATCCCTAAACTTTACAGTTGGTGCTCAGTGAACTTAAAGAAACCTTTACTAAATCTGCAAACAGACCTTAAATACTCATGGATCAGACTGTTTTTTTCTTAGATTTCAGATACTGTCTCTTTGTTGCAGGTTTTGTTTCTTTTGTTGTTTTTTCCAGGGTCCTTTGCATTCTACAGAATAAATTGTAGTGAAAGATGAGTTCCTTTTTGTAATCACAATGCTTTCATTAATTAAGTTTTACAGCAGAAATGAACTTCAAAAATATTAATTTGCCTACATTTGTTTTATTTGTTTTTGTTCATCTTTCTTGATTACTCCTATGCTTTCTGTTGATTGCATTTCAATTAAGATATTGTGCCCAATTTAAAATAAACATGATAAATACACTGTCATAAATCTCCCTAGTTTTCTGAAGGGAAGGCTAAGAAGAGTTCACTTTTTCATAATAAGAATACAAGGCATAATAGGGACTGCGTTATTCTTTTGATTGTTTGTAACAATGAGACCACACCCACATAAACAATGCAGTGGTAGAAATACATGAATAGCCTTTGGTCATGCTGCTCTTGTGCCAGTATGATGTCTTATGGACCTGAGATATGATCACTTTTTGTTATTAATTTTGTCCAGGTTGGAGCATAACAGGTGGGCTCTGTGCAATCTGTGAAAGCTGTATGTCACATGTTCTAGGTATGAACTGAAGGCACGTGGGAATCTGAGTGTTCAGACCTGCTGATGTAATGTGAGACAGCTGCAGAAAATAGAGAGGATCAACCTTGGTGCTCTGTTCTCTGTGTTGCCTGTTCAGCACGAACTCTGGAATCGGCTGTCCCCTAGGTTGCACACACAGGTTTTACGTAAAACAAAAACCAAACCAAAAAACCTTGGAAAGAAATAACATCTGACTTGAAGAGGTATTACTTGAAGGCGTAGTCAGTACCCTAGTTTGATCCTGCTAGATCTGCTTTGCCATTGCCTTTTCCAGTTGAGCTGACTGGGTCCTTTTTCTGCCTCTCTTCTAGTCAGAACAGTTGTTGACCCATGCAGAACACATACTGTGCTTCCCCCTCCAAGGATGAAAAGCAGCTTTGTTAGCTGTGTTGTCTCAGATCCCCCAGAGGCATCATAACTATCAGAGGCAGAGTACTACCCAGAAGTTGTGGGAGTAGTGCTTCTTTGCTACACCTTTTTTTGGCTGTTTTTTAATGCTAGAAGAATTGTAAATGACGTTCCTTAAAACATCTCAATCTCTAGTTTCTCTAGGGAAAAGCTCTAAAAAAATACATCTCATATGGTCATTTATAGCCAGAAGAACCAGTTTTTAAAACACAGCATGGAGAAAACAGGTGAAAACTGAAGCTTTTTGCTTTCAACAGAGAGGGTACTAAAAGTCACTCTAAAAGAGATGTTAAAAAAAAAATTGGTTTAGATTTTAAGCTCTCTAGGAAGTCACCTTAAAGATGACTTTCGGAAATGCTGCTTTGTCTCCTACGTACTTTAAGTTAATTTTGTGTGATAATCCCTGTGATTCAAATCTAGGGAGATAGTTTTTCATTCCTTTTATATTCATTTGAAATCATTAATTATATCAGCACTTGCTCTTTTCTTGGCAACCCTCTTTAATTTCATTAACTGTAAATATTCACGACCTTGCAAATCTTTAAAAATCTGATAATGCATAGAATGGTAATGATGTGATAACTTTTGCTGTAAAACATTGTAATGATTGGTTACAATATGTATGTTTGATGTTGCCAAGAAAATACAAATATTTCAATAAGTATATTCTTTAATTTTTAAAGGATATATAAGTAATGGTTTTGAGAAATCTGCTTTGTTCATATTTTGATGGTATACTTCTCTTTGTTCTTTCAGTAATTAAGTTTTATGACATTCCAGAAAGCATAAATCCTGCTGAGATGTTTAGGTTTGGTGCAAGCTATTGATGTACAAACAAAATAAAGGAAAAAAAAATACACCCAGAATCATAACAAGCTGTTTTGCTTTTACCTTTGAAAGAAAAATGAAGGTAAAGTAGTATGGCCTACTGAAACTGTTCCATTCTCGTGTTAACTAGAACCTCCTTTTGAAATTCATTGCCTTCAATTACATTTTTAAAAGAATTTTAATTATGTGCCTGAAAAGAATAAAGATGCTTCAGGCTCCATTTGTTTATCGTGGAAGGCCTAAAAAAAATGAGGACAGAGCTTCCCAGCTCATGCAGGGGTTGCAGAGAGAGAGAGATGACTTTTAATTCGACAAGTTCAGAGAGATTTCTTAGTTTGACGCGCACAGCAGGGGGTCTTTGAGTGCCTGGCAATACTTCAGCATTCTGAGCTTTGAAAGTCTTTCCCTGCAGCAGAAATTGTATCAAAAGCCAGTGATAATATTCCCTGCAAGGTAAAGGACCCTATTGAAGATTTCTAGAGCTGTTTATTTATTCATCACAGTTTTTTCTTTTAGGACGTATAAGACGCATAGGTAAAAATTCACACAGATGCTAAGAAAATGAAATAAATAAAAATAAGCAGATATCTCTCATTAATCCTTCAATTTTCCCTTAAATTTTCCATAGGCTGTGTTCAGCTATAGCCACAATCACCTATACAATTTCCTATCATTCCCTGCCATGTATTCTGCATGCAATCTTCACTTTAAATGTCAGCTTTTCCTCATTTGTATCAGAATTGTAATTTTTGTCTGCCTTCTACCACCAGCTGAGCGCATAAGATGTTTATGGCCATTTCTTTCCACTAAACCCTTAAAGTGATTGATTAATTTTATGGAAGAACATTCGATTTCATAGGGATCTTTTAAAATCTTATTTTTAAAGTAGATTTAGATAGCTATTTCAAAGCCAAGATTAAAGTGTCATTTATATTCCAGAGATCAGACTCTTAATGTTTTGACATTACTTTTATTTGGAAAGTATACATGCATGTTTTTATTTCTGGTTTTGTTTTGTTTTGTTTCTGCAGCAGAGCTGGGACTGTGAGACTACGCCAACCTTTCCCTTGTGTAATGTCAATGTCGGCTATCACTTTGGCAGAATCACCCAACTCAGTGAAGACAGAAAACCCCTCCTTTCCTCCTGTTTTTTCATCTGCTGGTGGCATTCCAAGTGACCTTCCCTCATAAATATTGGTGAGTGACCGCATGGGGAAAGCAGTTCCTTCGTGCAAAGAAACTTGTTTCAAAAAGCTGTGTTGACCTGAGGGGTTTCCATTTTCTCAATGTTTCAAAAAACTCCGCATATGTAGGTGTTGCTTGGGGTTTGTTTCCTCCCCCCCCTTCTTTAAATAATTACTTGAGTTATTTAACATCACTTTTTTCTCTAGACTTATAGGCATTTATAGAACACTACCATGTGCTAACTACTCCAACTATAAGAACCAGCCTTTCAATATACTGTTTTACAGAGAGAAATATTTCCTGAGAGCACACAAGAATTTCTCCTCTCTTCCTGTTACTTTCTCATGGCTAAGTGGTCTGAAATGCTATAAATTTATCGTAACACCCCAAAATACAACAAGATGAAAGTTTCCCAAGTGTAGGAATTAAGAAAGATAATTAGAGGCTGGGTTCTGGGACCTTTCTGTTTGGGAAGTATGCCTAGAGTGAAACCACAGCACTGCAGAAATTCTGATACCTTCAGGGCAGTCCAGGTCTGATGGTGTAACTTTAGCAGTTCCATAAGGCTAAGTTACGTAGTTCAGGATTGAAAAACTTTTCAGGTCATTTGAGGCTATCACAGCAGATTTACCCTCCTTGATATAAAGAGATTTTCAGTCTTCAAACCAGATGTGTAGATAGTGAAGTAGTCACCCATGGCTCAGGAATATTTATAGTATCATAAAATATAACAATAAAAATACATGCACAGATACAAAAAAAATATTTAGCCTTGCTTGGAACAGTTTGGAAGCTGTAAATAAGTGTAGGATGTTAGACTGCATATTATTTAAGTGTTGGTTACACATATTTCAATGAAAACATGAACAAGAAAAGTCACTTTTCTGTCATTCAGTATTAACTATGTATTGCAATTATCTCCTATTCAGACAACAGTGATGTATCATTTATGACTACATGATAAGTATGTCAGTTTAAAGGACCAGACCATCTTCAAAAGAAATATTAATAGGAGCATTATGGCATCAGCCCAATAAAATAATGCCTTTTCATTAATGAAACACTTTCAGGAAAAGGAAAATGCTGGAATACCTACTATATCTATCTCGCTGCTTAAAGACTGAACAGTGATGCTGTTTGTAAGTTCCTACAGTATGTGTTAGAATTGTCACTAATTTCTGTGTCTACTAGAAATCAGGGGACAGAATGAAGAGAAAGCAGAGGGGGAAAAATTAGTAGAATTCCATAAATGTGTGTGCTCTGTCAGTGTTCTTTCTTTGTTCCTGTATCAACTGTGTGATGTAATTGTGGCTACTTAGTCATTTGGGGGTTTGCCTTTGGGTACAGGTGCACAGGTAAATCAATATCAGGATTGGCTTTGAGGATTTGCGTGAATCTCTTGAAACTGGAGGAGGTCTTCAGTCTTGGATGGGATCATTGTAAAAAGTTTCAAAAAAAGAAATGTATGATTAGACTTTCAACAGCTTTTCATCTGGTAACATTGTGGTACTCAAAGCCACGTACTGTAACATCTACAGGCATGATGGTAAGGTTGTGTACCATTGAAAACATGAAGCAATGAGAGAGCATTCATCTTTTGAGAAAGGCTTTCTTTAACTGTGTTTTCACTTTAAACTTCTCTGTCAAATTATTGATTTATAGTAGCTTTTTGGAATAACTTGCTGTTTGATCATACTATGATATTTTGCATATGTAGCTGCTTTCTTTTAAAATGGACAAGACAGAACTATACACAGTCCAACAATTAAGGACCCTGATTTTCTTCTTCTTTCCATGGCAGATTGCAAGTATAGGCATACAGTTCACAACTCATTATTTTAAATTATAATGACATTTTTTGAAATCTTGCAAGAGCAGCTTGTATACTAATAACAGGTAATTGGCTGATCATAAGTTTGTACCACAGTTACTGCTTCATCCTCACTAAGAGAGTGAAGCAGCTTTGTAGAAGTTAGGATGTTACCAAAAAGGATCAAATATAATCGTTACCACTTATCAGCACATAACATATCTGTTAGATCAAAAAGGATGGCTTTTTTTACTTTTTACGACGTCCATGTTAGAAAGAAGTGACCCAATATGCCAATTATTTGTAATATTATGTTTTCCTGTTTTAATATCTTTTTCATACAACCTTGTGCTTCAGTATGATCTATCAGATAGTTCTAGGTTCTGTAATTTGCTGCCTTTCTTGCATTTTGCACATATTTAATTTTCGTTCAAATTTGACATTTTACAAAGGGTAAAGGGCCTCAATTAAAAAAAAAAAAAGAGAGAGACAGACATACACTGATTAGTATATTAAATATTGTATAAATATAAATATTCCCTCTATTTGGAGAAAGTGGGATTAAACACAGTTTGATTTTAACCTATTGTATCAGAGTGGGATTAATCCACCTCCGATTATTTAATTGATTTTTCTTAAAGTTTCAACTATTTATCATGAGTTTGGTAAAAAAGCCATTGTGAGTTCTAACACTGAACTTTTAAAGGTAAGTTTACCCCTTTGAAACCTGTAGCTCTGAACCTTTATGAAGACACTTCCGTGCAACTAGGTTGAAATATCAATTGAATGTGCACAGTGCATTAACTTCCAGAAATGTAAACTGTCATTAGTCCTAAATAGTGTTTCGCTTCCTTAAGTAAATGACTTTGCTGTAAAAGAATGCACATTTTTGTTTCAGTCTATATGGTTTTTCTCTGGGTTTCTTTGTTTGTTTGTTTTGTTGTTGGCTGGTTGGTTGGTTATGTTTGTTTGTTTGTTTTCCTTGCATCTAAACTCATAGGAATCTGATGAAACCAGAATCATAGAAAAGCTGCATAGTCTGCCAACTAGCAGAAACATGATGCTTAAGGAGGTAAAACTAATAAAGGCAGCTCTCTTCTGGAAATCTTGTTTTCTTGGTACTCTAAGGTCACCAATTTCAATTGCAACCCTGATTTCCCTATTCCCATTACCCTCTTTGCCAGAGAAACAATAGAGCTGTGCTTAGTCTGCAGCTTCCTGAATGCTGAGTAGCCCAGCCATCTCCTATCCTCATTCCTGTCTCTGGGGATATTAATTTAGATCTCCATCCCTGAAACTTGTAAAGGTCTTAATTATCTTTAAGAGTTGCATTTTTTTTTTCTGTGATTTGCTTAACACTTGACAATCACCCAGCTAAAAAAATTGCTAAGTGAAGGGACATAGGACTTACATACAGACTGCAGGTTTAGCCTTAAGTAAAGCTAAAATATGCAGACATTAAAAATTATGCAAGAAATAGCAGGGATCCCCGTGCTGCGATTGGGATTAAGAGACAGCTCAGTAAAAAAAAACTTCCCACAAGTTTTTGGGTTTTTTTAATTAAACAGCAATTTTTTGTGAACAATACTATGATTCTTAATTCCTTTTTAGATATTTTGTTTGTTCAAATAGAAGATAAAACGAAATTATTCTCCCTGTTGAAGGCTTTTAAATTAAAAAATATTTTAAAGTGAATTACTGATGTTTACTTGAGATTTTACAGTGATTATTTAGCTAGGTTGTCCCAAATGCTCATGTGCAAGTCTAATTAACCAATAAGAATTGAGAAGACT
The DNA here is from genome assembly GCA_025920805.1 of Petroica traversi. Classification (NCBI taxonomy): domain Eukaryota; kingdom Metazoa; phylum Chordata; class Aves; order Passeriformes; family Petroicidae; genus Petroica; species Petroica traversi. The sequence continues at coordinate 2,169,506 of JAHLSL010000015.1, forward strand.
TGTTAGTGATTGTTTACATGAAATGTTCAATGAGGAAAGAAATTCATAAATAATTCTGAGTCCTAAAATATACATATAAAAATCACAAAAATGCTGGTAAATACTTGAATAACACGTCTGCAATTCCTCAGACATGTCATAAAAATTAATTTTAGCATATTGCTAACAAAATAAAATAAATTATATGCATACAGGAAAATCATGAAAATAATTTGTTCCTTTTCTAAGGTAAATACAATTTTGATTGTATGATTTGTTTGAGTACAAGAAAAACTTTAAAATGTGAATGGTATTTTTTTTTCTCTATGAAAGTATGAGGCAATCTGAGTTTACTCCTGTGGAAAGGAAGTAAATGAGGGAGCTCTGAAGAGATGCCAAAAGCCTTTTGAGTGACAGCATTTAGGAAGCACAAGCTATTCATGTGGTAATACTTTCAGGTAATTCAGTAGCTGTCTGATCTGCTATTCAAACATCCAGGTCAAAATTATTATGCATATATTCTTTTTACTTGGTTACAATTACACAGCAAAGTTAAAATAAAGTCATCGTTATTCAGATGTCTTATTGCAAGAGGAGGGAAGAAAATATATTTTATAATTCTGTTTTCTGCTGCTTGTGTCTCTTTTTGCTTTCCATTTTATGTAAAAATAAAAGATTCTTATTTTAATTTTAGTTCAGACTTGATGCATTTTTAACTAAAGATTTGTACTTATGAAACTGTGAATTTTATTATTTTTGGTGACTTTAATAAAAGACTTGTGTATGACTACCACAGAGAATGATGACATCACTTAGATTTCAAGCATCTGGTACTTGGACTGTCACCCAACTCTGTATTACATGCTGTGAACCAAGTGACAAGTTTCAGCATAAAATGCTAAAAGGAGTTGTGTCCTAAGTGTGGGGATAAGAGATATGCTAGAAATCTCATGGTTTTGGGCCACAAATCTCATAGTTTTGGGCCACAATGAGGCATATTTTTCAGAGCAGGAGTTGCAGCTGACTAGAAGTAGAGTAAATGTGAGAACATTCACAAGGTTAAAGGTGCCCATATTAATAACCAAAGCTTCAGCTCAGTTGCCATTCATCACCTCAGAATTCTGGCTGTGCTGTGTCAGTCTGTGTGTCCCTGGTGGCAGGCACTGGCTGTCCCACCGTGGGGATCCTAAGGGAACCAAGCTTCTGAACAAGTTCCATTTAGGCACACAGTCCAGACACCATTCTTAAAGAAGTCTCCTCTGTTCATCACTGATGTTGAGAAACTTTAGAAAATGAAAGGGAATAGAAGGATCAGAAGGAACACAACTGCAGCCTTGTGGTTAGTTACAGTCTCCATAGAGAAAAAGGGAGAGGTCTCAGTCTCAGTTTTAAGGACTCCTCATGCATTTTTTACTGAATAGTCATTGGAAAAAGACCTTTCAAATTAAGAGATTGATTTATTTTTTTTTTTGTAATAGAGAAAATGTTGACTTAACAAAGGTTACCTAGAACTTACATCAAATAGAATTAAGATTTTATTTGGTTTTGTATGTTATAGATAAAAGCTTTTGAAAGTAAATACACTTTTTCTATTTTTATTTTTTTTTAACTTTACTGGTAAGGAAAAAAGATATCTTATATATCCTGCAGTGCACTTTGCTTCACCTGGATCCAGGGATTCATGTCAGGGACATGAATCTTTCAATTAGGGTTTTTTTTCTTCAGTACTCAATTTCTTTCTGTCAGGTATACAGCTTTTCTGTTCATGCTCTTATGTTTGTTTTGCAAAAGTATGATTAAAGGGCATTCTGGACCCTTGACTGTGTAAGACAGTTAGAGAAGCTTTACATATGTATTATCAAAGTGGACTGGCATTAGTCAGATTTGCTGTGAAGTAATTCCTGTGACTCTCTGGTATAAATGATTTTCTTCTGCTTTTGAATGTATGCTGGTTATCCATACCAAAATAGCAAAAATACGTAAACAAATAGAAGGCAATTAATAAGAAAAATGAGGAATTTATGACCAAGGAGTTGCAGATTTTTTGAGTACTAGTTGCTGCTTTTATTCCTGGTAACTTCTGATTTACAAAGCCATTGCATTACTGTTAAACCTAAATGAATGGAGCTTTAGTTCGCACTTAGACTTTTGAATCATCAGTGAGCTGTGACCAGCTGACAGCAGCCAGCAACCAAACTGAAGGTTTGCCAGCCAGCTACATCTACATTAATGAGTTTCTTGCACAGCTAAATATTCAAGCAGCCTAAAGCAGACATCAGAGATGAAGATACTTTAAAAGAATTATGTTCTTCTTTTAGTGTCCCACTTCAGCCACTTGCAGGGTTTTCGTGGTTTACAGTTTTTTTCACCTCTGTTACACTGTACACAATTGTGTTACCACACGTTACAGTCCTAGCTCAGGAACTGAATGTAAGATGTGCTAAGACAGCATTAGCACTTGCAGACATAAAGGATTAATCATAATGGTTTTCTTCTCTTGTATGGCCACAGCAATACATGCTAACAAATTTCCTCCTCAGTAATTTAAAGTATGAATTTAAGCATATCTGGAAATCAGATTTGCAGTCAGTCAAATTCTTGATTCTGCTAGTGCTAGATTTCTCTTATCTCCAACGCAATCTGCGTGTGCTTGCACAGACTCTGTGGGCCAGTATAAAAGGCAAATTCAGACAGACACAACAGTAGCCAGATGCTGTTTTTATGGCCAAGTGATAGGACAAGGGCTAATGGCTTTAAACTTTAAGAGAGTAGGTTTAGATTAGATAGTAGGAAGAAATTCTTTACTGTGAGGGTGGTGAGGCACTGCCACAGGTTACCCAGAGAGGTTATGGACCCTGCATCCCTGGAGGTGCTGAAGGCCAGGCTGGATTGGGCTCTGAGTAACCCGCTATAGTGAGAAGTGTCCCTGTTCATGACAAGGGGATTTGAACAAGATGAACTTAAAGGTCTGTTCCAACCCAAACCTATTTTTCTGTTTTGGAAAAAGAAACTGGCTGTTTCCCTCTCAGTTAATTTTTAAATATACTCACATGCCAGGTAAATAAAAAAATTTAAAAATATATTCATATTAAAGATCTTTATCATATTAGCAAAGAAAACTTCTGCTTTGCCTAATGGGTCTAATCAGAACAATATAAGGTTATAGATATACTTTATGCTTTATTATTTTCTGATGCCAATATTAATAGTGACTTTTGATACATAATTCATTGCCATGTCAGCATGAAATTCTGAAATTAAATGTACATATCAATCGGTTAAAATTATAACAATGGAGAAATTAAATGGATAATTTTATTTCTTTAGGGCAAAATTAGCTATCAGTCTGGTTTAAAATTTTTAAAACTGCAGATAACAAATTTGAACATGATTTTGATTAGTGAGGACCCTATGGTTTATTTGTTGACAGGTTTGAAAATTCACCTAGCTCTGTGAAAAGTCTCAAAACTACTCTCAAGTTTTTGCCTCAGACAGTAAATGTTACATTCATAGCAAGCTAAGGTCCCAGTCTTGAATCTCTCCTAATTCTTTAAAAACTTCCGTGCAGGCAAAGTAGATTTCAACTTGTGGATGGTTATAAAGGCAAGGCTTTTGCTCTGTTGAGAAGTGCCCTTACTGTGTTGGGGCAGAGCTCTACCAGGGGAATACTGAGGTCAAGCTACCTTCAGGCATTGATAAATGCTCAGTTACCTGCAGCTGAGCACTTAGAGGATGTATTTTCCCATCCAAGTGTTTCTTTACTTTCTAACAAGAGGGAAACTGGATTCAAATGAATGCACATGAATGCAATAAAAAAAAAATTAAATAATAGAAAGGCCCACCAAAAAAAATCTTTCTCTGAAAGACTCCACAAATGTTTTATTTAACTGACCAGTTCTAACTGTTTCCTTTAAAAAGGAAATTAGCTGCTGATATCCTGGGAAATATTTGTGTTAAAGGTCATATTAAACAAAAGTCAAATCTAGACTATCTGAGGAGTCTGGAGAAGATGTTTAATGCAAATTTTTTGTGGAAAAAAGATGTGTGTCACTGCAGGTCATCTCTGAATATTCTTGTTGGGGTTTCTCTGTTGGATATGCAATCTCAGCTAAATGTTTTGAAGAGGAGGAATCAAATAAATTGCCCTATTTTGGGTCTTTCTCATCTGTATACAGTTGTGCAGCTCTAGTAGACCTGAAAATTGCCCAGAGACAAACTTAAAAAATAGAGTGCTTTTGAGGCAGAAAATTGCTTTTCTGCAGTATGGTCTAAGGGACAGGATGTGACAGGAGGACAAGGAGTTGTCACTGTGTAGTGATATTGTAAGGCATATCTTACATAACAAAAAGCATCATTTTTCTCTTTTTTTCTGTCATTTTAAACTACAAGAGATTTAATTGAAACGGTTGGAGGTATCACCCCTAAACCAAGAACAAGCCATTATAATTTACAATTAAAACTGAAAGTTCCTCCCTTAACCCACATGAAATAGCTATTCATTGCAGAGTGCATGTGGAATAGATGGCCAGTATTTCAGAAGCCTTATTCTCAAAAGGAAGAGGGAAAAAACCCCAACCACCTCATTGTACATGCATGTCAAATATTAGCGTGATTCTTAGAGTATAATAAGAAAAGAAAGTGGTGTGTGCTTTTGATTAGCCTCTTGATGTTTCAGAGTGGTTTTGTATGGCTCAATTTTCCTTTTTATGGCAGTTTGTACATATAAAACAAAATGAGGAAAGGAGGGGAGGGGGAAAGAAATGTGCCATTTATATACCTAGGATATGAGGCCTCCTTTGGGCCCATTATACATTAATGGGTCAGCTGAGATTTATTAGGATATGTATATTAATCTTTATACACATTCACATACTATAATTGTTCCTTTGGTGCTATAATGTGATTAGCTGTGAATTTGTGCAATATTAACAATAATATGGATTTCCATATTACAGAACAGTAATAACAAATGGTTATTAAAAATGCATGTAAAGTATGGGATGTGAAAGCACTTCTAAATTCTCAGTAATTCGATTATGTTCTGTTGTTTTTAAATACCAAAGTGGTTAAGTCTTTACTGTAAAATAAAATCTATTATGAAAAAAATCAAAAATATTATGTTACAGAGAAGTGAACAAATTAATCTAAAACTGTCTTAAAGAAAGATAAGTGTCCATTTTTCGTAGACAGCTGAGGTGAGGGGTTTTGCATTACTGTTATTTGAATATATAGCAGAAATAGTATATAGAAGGTAACAGAAAATTCAGCATTGATAGCTCTCTACATCAAAACTGAAAGGATCTTCCCTCCTCACATGTGTAATCATATAATATTTCCACATATAAGGCAATCATTTTGTGCTATAAAGATATAGTATTGTAAATATATAGAAAAGAGGAACTATTAATTTTAATTTTGTGAAGCTAATTTTTAAAATTATTTCTCATAAGCTTTTGGGTTTTTAAGTTTCTTAAATGGTAAAAAATAGAACAGCCACCTTTTTTTTCAGTTTGTTTGTGCCAATAGAACCTCTGTGGGACACAGGGTTGTACACCCTCACCTGTTACTCTCCTTTTGTTTTGTGATGGGATGTGACAGCTGCTCATAGTGTGGTGCTGATACCACCACGGGTGTGGGTTCAACCCCTGTATGGGCCATTCCCTTAAGAGTTGGACTCCACCACCCTATTGAGTCCCTTACTACTCAGAATGTTTCGTCATCTGTGGTCTAGAAGTTCCTGGACTTCCCTTTGAGAGAGATAAAGAATGAACATTGAATACTTCTTATATTCTTCTCAAAGAATACACACTCCTTCCTCAAAAAGGTGGAAGCTTTACTCTCAAGTTATTATCAAAAGGTAGTGGTACTTTTTGGGTAAAGGTTTGTTTACCCTCCCTTCATGACTCCATAGTGGGAAGGTGTCTTCTTTGACCCCTCTTTCCTGAATCATAAATATCTCTCTGCACCTTGTGTATATCTGTGGGAATACAAGAAATTTCTTTATTAAAGCTTCCACTATTTGCCATGTAGACTTAAGATTCAGTCTTTGATGATTTCCTAAGGTCTTACTATAATCACAGTTCCTACTTTTCTTTTATCTGATCTATGTTTTAAGATTTATTAATAGATTGCATTCTGCAAAATTTGACCATAGTGGCTCCTTTTTTGCTCCTTTCCAACCTTCGGTGTTTTTTGGTCCTACAGTTTCCTGATAGGACATGACCTTGTTAAACACAAGGTAAAACAGAGTTTATTTTTAGTTATACCCTTAAAAGGTATTCTTTAGGCTTTCTTTATTTTCGTCATTTTATTTTGAAATACAGTTTCCCCATATTTCCATTGTATTCTCCCATATTCAAAAATCCTACCAAATAAGCAATGTTAAGTGGTGTAGGATTTCTAGGTGTTTTATTTTTATACAAACTGTAGAAAAAAGCCATCTGACTTTTTCCTGCTCATGGTATTATGCAATTTAAGTAGAGAGACTTTTGTCATGCATTTTGCATGAAGATGATGAGTATTCCATTGTATTCAAATGCTTGTGGAATTGCTGTAAAATGACATACAGCAGGTGGGCCAGTGTCATTTGTGAAAGTCTCTCTGAGCTGCAACTTGAGCTGCTGCTATTTCTCACTGGCATTCCATACAGCTTCAAGGCAACTACTCTTGCTTAGCTATTGCATTTTATTTTGCTATATATCAGTCCTTCTTTTCAGTTCATGTTTGTTCTGTTATTTGCTTCTGCTTACTAATTTGTGACTGCAAAAGGCAACCATTAAAAGTAGAGCTCTCTGCAGTGTAGTTTCAACAACAAGGGCAGGGTACTCCTCAGCATCTATTCAAAGTGCCTTCTCTCATGTTTGATTGAACCTGAAGGATTTTCTTCTATGTTTGTGATAATCTGATTAATGGTTTTTATTTTAGCTAACTAAATGTCATAGCTAATGGCATAGTTGTAGCTTAGCTATAGTTATTGCAAAGTCCCCTTCAATGTTTTACAGTGTTTTCTCATCATTTTAATGGCAATTTTAGTAATGTGTACTAAATCAATATTGTCACTTACCATTAGGGATTAAAAACTAATATTAGAAATTACTTAAAACTGTAAGACAACAAATATATTGGAGAAATAGCTTAAGAACATTTTGAGCTGTTTACATAACTGACACAATTAGTGTTGAAAGAAACCTCAAACATTTTATGTAATGAAATTATACCATCTGCTTTTTTGATTTTGAACAAGTTTCCATTATCTGTTTTATTTAAATTTTCAGTTATCTTGTTTGGAGATGACCACTTTATAATTATAAACATACTGTTTTAAACAAAATTAAGTAGAATATAAGAATGCCTTATATTGGAACATTGATTACCCAATTATATTTTTGTCATGCTCTTCACTTCAACTGTGAAATTTTAACCTGAGGTATTCTTTCATAAATTTTTGAACTTACATTTACAGGAGTTAGAAAAGGATATTTTCAACTGTCTCTGGTAGTTTTTTTTCTTCAACTGTATGAACACCATTAGTTTTGATTCCTTTGTTGGCTACCTGTAAATATCTCATAATCTTTATGAAATTCTAAAACTGGTCATAATACCTCTGAAATTAAGCCATTTTCTTTTCCCTGGATAGGAACACACTGAAGGCTTTGCAAACGGTGCAGGATGTATTGGTATAGTTCTCCAATGAAAATCCCCTGCTTCATGCTTACCCTTATACAGCAATTTCAGTAGGGCTGTTTTTGCATGACTGATCTTTGATTTTGAGCAGTTTATTTATCTTAACTTCTATTATATTTCATAGGCACTTTGTATAATAATAGTAGTCATAGTAGAAGTAGTAGTAGTAGTAGTAGTAGTAGTAGTAGTAGTAGTAGTAGTAGTAGTA
>JAHLSL010000015.1:2177385-2203688 GCA_025920805.1 Petroica traversi
TAGTAGTAGTAGTAGTAGTAGTAGTAGTAGTAGTAGTAGTAGTAGTAATAATAATAACACCACTATCATATTTTGAAAGTACTTCCTTGTCTCCTGACAAATTTATTTCCCAGTGTTGCTGAAGGCTTTTAGTCTGTTGAGTTCCATTTCCCAGGAAAGGAATTTTTTAATTATCTAGAGAAATTTGCTTTGAAATGTTCGTTCACTATTAGAGACCATACCCAGCTAGTCCTACTTAAACTATACTTCTCTGTCTTGCAGTGTGGTTAGTAACCACAACTCTCTTTAACATTAATCATTTCCAAGGCAGTGGGGTATGTGTTGTGATGCGCCCTTCAATGTGTGCTACAGATCTCTGCTGTTTATCTAACATGAGTTTGAATATTGCTTGATGTGTCACATGCCAGAGCAGCTGCTCAGGGTGTGTCAGTCCAAAAGAGTGGGGCTTAAGGCCAGAAGGAGGCTTTGGGTACTGGTAGCTGGACTTAGAGATACTCCATTTCTTCTGACCTCAGAACACTCGGGCACAGCACCTGAGCTCAGCAAACAGACCTGATGTTTTAATGGAATTTACATTTTTTACACAGACCATTTCGAATAGCAGAGCCATGTTCAGTCACAACTAAAATTCACAGCAGTCACTTACTGATGCTTGTGACACGTAATTTATACAACAGTCACCTTTTAAAATGTGTGTGCTTTCCTTGATGAGAAAATTACAGTTTCTTAGTATTCTTAGCAATACTGTAAAACAGGCTACGTGATCTAAAACATAGCTGGAAAATTGCTATGCATTATTTGTATAATAATCACTTTGAAAATGTGACTTCTCTTTTTCATAAAATAATGATAGTTTTTAAATTTTCAGAACTCATACAAATATTGAAGTGTCTGATAAAGTTCAAAATAGGTTAAAAATAAGCCATACACTGAAAATTAATAATGTTTATATCTAATTTTTAGATGTGCAATTGTGACTGCTGCAAAAGTATCAAACTGCAACAGTTCTTCTACAGAACTTCGATCTGATACTTGTGCCTAGGTAGAGAGGAGAGGAAAAAGTATCAAAATTCAGAGTATATAGGTACAAATACACTTCCATTAAGCAAGTTTAATGCATTGCATCTTAGAAGGTACCTTGTCATGCTGTGTAGAAGAATACTTTTTGTTTTCTCTACCTTCCCTGCTTCTTCTTTTTTCACTTCTGTTTTTCCTTTGTCTTACATTACTTTATTTTAAAAATGTTGACAGTTTCTGGCTACTACAATAATAGGAATAATTCAATTCTATGCTTCTAACGTACCAGGTTTTCCGCAGCAGTGATCTATCCCAGTTCACAATACAGATTTAGGAAATTACCTTGCAAGAGTCATATGCACACTCAAAGTAATAGTAAAATAATCAGTGCCTTTCATGTGACCACATGCATTAATTTACTTCTAACAGAAATAGTTTGAGATCTCTATCAAGACAGTCTAATAATGGTATTTTTCTATATACTTTTGGTCATTTGTCCTGCTTTTACCTAGTTACCAGGTAATGTCTCCTACTTACCACTAAAACAACTAACTTCATGACTGAAAACAAAATTATACATCTTTCCATATTTACATCTATAAATTACTTTTGTATGGTATTTTCAAAATTTTCCAAATACTATAATTTATTCTTTTTCTTCTATCCTCTTGTGATCTTCTAGCCTAATTTAATTTTTTTAAAGCATTCATAATATTTATAGCAAAGAACAGAGTGCAATGTATTTAGTAGAGAACTGTAGGCTCTCAGGGTGAACAAAAGAAAGATAAAATGTCTCTTGGTTTTTCAACTCTTTTCTGTCGGAATAAAATTTGACTCAGTGTGGAGACAACCTACACGCAGGCTTTCTCCACCCGCCTACCAGCCCAATGGAGTTTTCTTTTGACTCAGCTGGATATTGCTGCTGCTTTCAGATACAGAATGATTTTCTTTGATTTTGTACTGTATTATTGGATAAAGAGCAGGGAGGGAGAGATGAGGCACATGGTAATTACATTTTTGTCACGTTCACGGCTTGACCATAATCTTGTGGACGCAATTGCCGTTTTTGTTTATAATTAAGAACAAAAGCCACTTAAGTATACCTTAGTAATACTGAGTGATGTTAAAGATTCTAGAGCATGAAACCTAAAGAATCTATATATAAAGTGTGGTTTCAAATGGGTCAAAATCCAAATTGACCTTCAGTTTAGAAAGGAAAGAACAGATTGTGCTCTGCCCTGATGAATGAAGTAGTTTCAGCTTTCTCTGACACTTTGCAAATTATACAATCTCTGCAAGACTCAGTTTCTTTTATGACGTTTAATATTCCTTGAGTGTTTTTAGGAATACTGTGGTATAAGCCGTAGGTTCCTAAATATAAGTACCTGAATTATTTTATACTATTGTTTATCACTTTTGTTGCCTGGACAGCAGAAATGTGAAGAGCTATATGACGTCTCTCCAGTGTTTGGGCACCAGAGTATTCATGGACAAATACAATTTCTTCATGTAGTGAAACAATGATAATTCTTTTGTACAGTTTCTTTACGCATGCATTGACTCTTTCGGTGCATACATCCCAAAAATGGATGGAGTACAAGAAGGTACTTCATTTTCTTTAGGTGACAGTGGACTCTTGAGCCTCAGATGAGGCTGTTCTCACATATCACTATTCTGACTATAATTTGTGAGCCTTTCCTGTAATTTTTTTTTTAAACCATGGGTATTTAATACCTTTAAATACCAATAGAAGTTCTGATAATATGTATGTTAATTTAAGAATGTTATGGACAGGAGTTCTTTTACCCTTTTAAAAAGCACTCCATGAAAATGAAATTCACCCACTGTGAATTAGCACTGCCTTGTGCTAAAGACAATACAACCACCTAATTAGAAATAAAAGGATTGTGTTTTAGTAGTGCCATCCTGATGAATATTTGAGTTTTAAAGGAAATAACAAATAAAATAAAAAAATCTATCAGAGGAGAAATTGATTGTCCACAGTTGCACATTTTTGAATTATTTCATTTCTCTCATTTACCCAATCCACCTGCAAAAGTGAACAGAAAAAGGAAATGTTTCTCTTTTTTCCTCTATGTGGAAGGACCAAGCTTCATGTAATTTCAGTGGTTAAAAAGAGAGAATTTTTACCTGAATGTTTCTCTAGTGTTATGGAGAGGAAGTAATCTTTCTGATATAAGCCTTTGCTGCAAGAAAAAAAAAAAAACTAACTAAATTAACATTGAGAATTTAATTTAAAGCTGTTTCTGTAGTTTATGTTGTCTTTTACCTATGGCTATAAGTTGCAGTTCAGTTTGCCTTTCCTTGGAAAAAAAAAGAAAACAAACAAGAAAAAAGTTTCCGTGGATACAACAAAAATATTAAGCATAATTTAGTAGTAGTTTGCAACTACTCCTTCAATGAGTAGAACAAACATTATATTGAGAACCAAACAAACAGGGTTTACTTTGGTAATTTCAAGTGCTATAAAAATTCCTATGTATGCACCAAAATGAACTCAGTTAAATAAAGGCCAGTGAGTGCACATACTAATTGCTGTACTTTTACCCTGCAGTACAAGAGATGTTAATTAGCAAGAGCATCAGAAACTGAGTGATTTTCCCAGCAATTCAGATAGGCAATAAAAAAAAAAGAACCTGAAATGTTTATAGTGAAGAAAATTGAACCACTCTGCTAAAAACTTTCCACCTCTTAATAACAATGTCTGAACAAGTATTAAATCCAAATATCATAATACACCTTCATGACATATTATTGTTCAAGAGACCAAAAATACTTGGTTTTCACGCAGCTGTAGGCAAAGTTTGTATATAACACATGCTTTCACTTTACTTGCCTAACACAGGTGTTCCATAACTTATAGTACCAGTTGGATCTCTTTCATTTTCCAATTTTCCTTCAGACTGTCTGCCTAACTCTTCTCTGAACAAACAGCAGACCTGAATTTATATCTCTTAAATTACTTAAATCTCTTTAAACATGTGACTTTCATACAGTTTCAAATAAAAGCCACCTATCTATAATAATAGTAATAATCCACTTTTTTATGAATTCATAATTTAGTGGTAATAAGTTAAATTCCTTTATGCTAAAATCAGGCTCTGCAGTGCTCTGTATCACGTACTTTACAACTTTCCATAAAATTCATTCTGTCTTAGTTGTGGTTTTACTTCTAAGAAGTTGCTTGCAACCTTAAAGAAATCTCTTTGTTTTGTTGTCCTTTTAGTATGTAGTAACAAGGATAATTTTTATTAGAACATGCCATACTATTAATGAAAAACTATTTTAAGAATTACGTGTATTCCCTTTTCTTCCTATCATATGCATTGGTTGATGTTCCATGTTGTAATCAGTGTTTTCAGAAATCAGCCTGAGGCAAAAGAAAGGATGTTATGAAATCCTTGTCAAATCGTTGTCACTGGTCTTGGATTTTGTGTCAACTCCATCATAATTTTTATAAGTCAGCTCATCAACTTGCTCTCCAAAATTCCAGATTTGCATTACAGCACAGATCTGGTTCAGCCCAGTCCCCTGTGTGTTTTCCATTTTAAATGAGTTTTGATTTCTCTCAATGATCTGTATTATATTTCTGTATGTAGTATAGACATTGCTTTTATAGAAGTTAAAAAAATTATTTTTAAAATATGGAATTAAGAACACGCAAGCAATTGCAAATAGCTATAAACAGTCACTCTCTTAAAATCTGTTTGTACAAACACCATGAACAGATTATGACATTTTGATACCTGTAGTTTAAATTCTGGAAATAGTCTTTACTTTCCTTTTTTTCTTTTTTTTTTTTTTTTAAAGGCTGCTCAATGAGGGCATTGATTTTGCTTGCTTTGAAAAGGTTAGCTAATTTCTCAGAAGTGTTTATTTGTTATGGAATGTGATCTTCAAGGCTAGTACATAACTTTATGAAGAAATTATTTATATTTTTTATAATTTAACTTACAATTGTGTTTTGCTAAGTGTTATTATGAAAAGTTTTTGATGTGGGACATGTAGGAAAGGAAGGAAGGAATTCTTGAACAAAATCAGAAGCATGTTTTTATGCAGGTGATAAGTTACCACAAAACATGGGAATATCTCACTTGCAGGAAACAAGGATAGTGACAAATTAACGAAATCTTACATTACTTATGCTTGCTGCTACTGGACTCAGGGTAGCACTGTTCCAGTCATGTCATGGAGTTTTTGTGTAAGCTGTATCCATGAGGGGACATTTCAAAGCCATTTTTTGAATGCTGTGCACATAATGGGCCGAGCTTCCGTTTCAACGTAATTCCTCTCAGTGCTTTGGCCAGATCAGAGCTTTTCTTGTGATTCTTGAAGTCCACTGCTTCTTTATAGCATCTTGATGATCCTGCGTTAGCTACCTGTTTTTCCATCAGCCTTGCACATTTCTTTTCCTATCTTGGCTTCTAAACTAAACTAAATTCCTAGCTTCATACACATGTCTTTGATGCTGTGTGAACCTTTGAAGGCCTCCTCCCCAAAAACCTGCTCCAGTTTCTTTGAAGAAATCAGGGAAAATAGTGGTGTCTCTTGACCCGTTCTCTTAACTCTGTCATGCCATCTTTAGAACAGGACATGAAGAGATGTTGGCATCTGAGCCACCTCAAAAGCCACATGAAGTTTCTCAGTTAAGTTATGGGCAGGTGGAATAAGAAAATAGCATCTTATGTTAAACTCAGCTTCCTTTAGCTGAGCACCCTTGAAATTCTTCTGAAACCCCAAAAGTCCTCCAAAGGAAATCTAAGAACATCCCAATGCGTATAAGTTATACTGCACCTGCATGCATGCGCACATTTGATATTTTTTTGTCGGTATGCTTGGCCTAAAAATTTAGCCATGATGATGAATTGCTATTTGTTCATCAGCTGCTAAATAATCTGTACATAAATGATGTAGAAATGAAGTTGAGGGACTCATTCCTTAAACTTTTCCTCCTCCAATATTTCTGCATCTTGAAGAAGGGCAGACTGTCAGTGCTGAGAGACCTTGGAGCCCAGCTCATAAGAAAGACAAGAAAAGTATAAGCTTACAAGAATGGAGGAGTTCATTCTTTCTTAAGTTTTCTTTGGAATAATGTCAATTGATAATAGTTATTTCTTACCACTTCTTTTTCCTTTATAAATAAAACCAATATTCTGAAAACAGAAAGATCAATTCTCTCCTGTATCCTGCATGGGTAATTTTGTAGAGTCCAGCTTCTTGTGGCGTTATATCCAAACAAAAAGATAGAGTAAGCTCAGAGAATATGCAGACATTTTCTTTCTTTGTTCTCTACAGTAAGCTCCTGCTATTGGAAGAAGTAAGTTAACCTATTTCCTTCGGGAGCAATAGAAAAAAAAAAATGATGTTTTTCTAATGTCGTTTTGCTTTTGTTTTCTATTTGTTAAAATTCCATGTTGGCAATGGGTCTGCTAATTATAAACATAAAAGTTACTGCCTTAAATAGGTTCTTTTCAGCTCTTGCCCTACCAGTGTTTAGGAGAAACCTTGATTTTGTACTACTTTAAAGAAAATTTGTCTCCAGGACACCAGTCTGTGCCTTTGACACCACTATGCGATCAATAGTGGCAGCACTTGCCCTGAGAAGACTTCCTCAGGACATGTTACTCTGTGTAAAGTCTTAGTTTAACACCCAACAGATCTGTGTTAAACCTCATTCTCTACACCAGGATCTTCTGTTATGCTCACACCAAGAACAATCATTTCCCTTAGATCATATTTATATGGGCTATAGCTCTTCTGATGTAAATTCTGCCCAGACAAAGCAATCAGAATCCCAATGTTCAATAACTAAGGTTAGTGCCAAGTGTCCCCTGGCCCATATGCCATCAGCATGACAGTCTGTCTTTAATTTTTAAAATGTGTAAAAATACACTAGAGGACTCTATGTTCTCCCCTCTTATAAAAACAAGCATTTTGTTCTCTTTGTAAAGGTTTCTTCAAGTTTTCAGTTTGCCAGTCAAAATTTCAGTGCCTGTGGAAGCCCAGTATACTTGTCAAACAGGCTTTGTATAGTATACCCCAGTGCTGCATAGTCCAATGCCTGAACGTGTCATCTTCTCAGAGATTGTTTTCAAAATATGTCCTTCAGACCAGACACAATATTACTTGAATTTAGGGACCATAGAACCAAGTCTCTTAAAAGATAATAGGAGTTTTCTGACAAGAACTTTATATATAGTGTCCAAAAAAATTAGTATTTCATACTGAATCCTTATTTAAAAGATAAGAATCTAAATGCTAAAACTCAGAAGTTCAGTAACCCCCTTGCTTCCACAAGGGAGGTAGCTTTGCAACTCGCCCTCTGCAGGATGTTCCATCACTCAGTTTTCACATCAGAAATCCCTGCAAATCATGCCAGGCTACTAATAGTTGGCCTGTTGTCAAAGACGAACAATTCATGTCCTTTATCTTCTGATGTGACAGCCTTTTGAATCTTTTGAATGCTGTCTTCTGCATTTATCTCTGAAAACAGTCTTTATGATCTCTCCTCTGCAACAAGGACAGCTGAGATTCAAACTCTTGTAAGTAATTCCTTTGCACTGTTTTCCATAAGGACAAGTGGTAGGATCTGTCTGAAGCTTTTTCCTAAAGAGAATTCTAACTTTCATGTACTGAAGGAAGTTAACTTACCTCTATTCTTTCTTAAACTTCACACTTTGTCTCTGGAAACAAATCTCCAAAAATTAATGTTGTAATGAGGATATGACCTTACAAGAACAATATTTTTTCATCAGAAGCTGAAAGATTCAAGGAACTGCTATCCCTTCTCAAAGATGTCTGGTGTGTAAGGGAACATCATCACTAACTCTTTCTTATGAAAGGTCCACTTGGCTGCAATTCAAGCAGAAAGAGAGGCTTTCTCCTGGACTTTCTCATATTTAACATTTGTCATACAGCCTCCTGGAGCATCTTTCACACTTTTACTAGATATTATGCACTTCCTGAAGTGTCTAGAAATTTTGCAGTCATTAAGAAGTTATCTGAGTCATTACTTAACTGAGTTTGTAAAGGGCTATTCTAGCTCATTGCAAGGGGTTCTACTTGGAATTGTTACTGTGTAAGTTTAAAAATAATAATTTCTCAATTGAACTGTTATTCTTTAAGGTGTTTGTATATATACTCAAAGCTCTCTCACATCACAGTCCTTTACAAAATCTTATATAACTTCTTAGATATATCCTTTTAGAGAAACTGAGAATTGGGAAAATGGTCTGCCTCTTTTATTACAATGTGGATAGAAGAGGGCATGGGCAAGTGGCTTAATGGAAATTGCTAAATTTAAAACAGTTGGAGTACCAATGCTAGTAACTGCACTGGTAGCCAACTGGTAATTCTAGTGTGAGCTAATGTGTATCAAGTAAAGATTGCAGCATGATCTTTCTTCATATCTTATTGATTATTCCTTTGTGCCAGAGCTGTGCAGTTTTTGATAATATGATGTTCCTTCTTTAACAAAAGAAGATAATGTACTCATAATCCACTTCTGCGAAAGGTATTGATAAAGTCCTGCCGCTTCTTTTGTAGCCAGACCAAGCATAGGTACATCCCTTACAGCAGCAGAATTTGCTTAGACCTGCATCTTTCCATAACATAGATCAGTTTGCAGTCTCCAAAGGTCCAGAGCAAAGATTTCCCTCCAGCAACAGTTCTCAAAGCAGGTAAATGTAATTTACATATTGCTTTTTAATGTTTATACTGACCTAGAGATCAGATTTAAACATTCAGTGAAGTACTGAATTAGCTCCATGTCTCAGAATGCAAGAGTCTACTTCTGACTCTATTTCCAGCATCAGATATTTCAAAGTATTTTGTAATATACATCAAAGCAATGTGTATGTCTGCCAAGTTTGCCAGTTAAACTCAGATACAAATTTCTTTCAATTTCCAATTCATAGTATTTGGCAGAAGTAATAGTTTTGTGGAGATTTTTTGTTGTTTCTTTGATTTTGTTTTATCTTCTTTGTAAAGCATAGTCCTTTCAAAAACTTGGAGTCAGTGGCAGAGGGACCAGTCACTGGGTGAGCATTGTCACTGCATGATCCAGCATAGACTCTATTGCACTTCACTGATTAGTGTAGAAGTAAGTGATCTCTTGTTTAGTGATGTAGAAGTCGGGTCTAATTCCTCCATTAACATCTAATCAGTGATAATGCCCCTAAAGGAATTAAATTTCCCCTTATTTCTGTCCCAGACCCCTCTATTTTGTGTTGCCTAGGTAGGATAGGATGAACAGATGAGAACATAATATATCATAGAAATTATTCTTAGCTTTCATCTCCTTTTTTTGTAGCTCTTCTAAAAGGTTCCATGAATATCACAGGGTAATAATAACACATGTCAGAAAGCCTGTTGGTTGTAAATATTACAATTCAACAGTTAGTACTCTGTGTATAATCAAGGTTTTTAGTATCCCCAAGTCTAACAGCTTAAAGAGCTGAGAAACACATCATAAGAAAGCATATTTACCATACTGCGTCAAACATTAGTATATCTTAACCAATGTTATGCTTCTAGTTGTAAAGACCAATATATCATTATTGTTTATACATCACAAAGACAGTTTTTTTCCTGTGCTTTCTTTAATTCCATTGACAGAATTATGATTTCTCTTGTATTTGGGAGGACATCATTAACATGGGTGGTATATTTAGTATTTGTCTGTCATATGGCTGATTAGTATTTTTAAGCTTTAGAGAAATAGTGCTTTTCAGTTCCCAAGATTTTTTATGTTAAAATACAAATTCATTAGATTTTAATTTAATTATGTCTCTTATGAATACAAATTAAAGCACATAACATTACTTGCTGCCTTGTTTTATTTCTACAAAGGAGATACAAGTAGGATACTGAAACCTAGAAAAGTGCTCATTGTCAAGTTAGTGATTGCAACTTCATTCCTCATGGAAGTGTGTCAAATGGTGAATTAACTGAAATTGGAGGATCAAATTTTAATAATAGAAATTACTATTAATTAATTGGGGGAATTAAAAAGATAGCTAAATCTGTACTTCAAAACAGTTTCCACAGATGTCTTCCACCTGAAATAACTGAGCGGTTTGGATTAAGAGGTTCACATTATTATGGGGTCAAATTTTAGTTTATAAGTCTAAGCTTCAAGCAAGTCTCTATGCTTGGTTGTGTAGGCTTCATAGATATGGATTCCCAGTTACTAAATTGAGATCTTGAAACTTTTATTTCTTTGTAATGATTGTGAATTTTTTTTGTGGTTTTGTGTGGGTGTATGCGTTATTTTATTTTTTTGTTTACAGGCATACATATTTTTATGTGATTTATCCACCCTATGTGTGTTAGAAGCTACATGTTAAATCTGGAAAATTGTATTACATTATTGTTTATTATGCTATTCTTCTCACATATACTAAAACTGAATTGCAAACTTCCCTCTGAATTGCCAAAAGTGATGACCTTGCTTTAATATGTTCATTGCTAAATACAAATTCTCATCTGCTTCTGACTCAAATCTGGTCAAGAATAACACCTCTGCTGGTGTCAGAAGTCATGCATGGATTATCAAAAACATGAGGAAGTGCTAAAATTATTTTTCCTCACCATGTTATTGTTTTCATTCAAAGATTGTGAAACGTTTTTTTCTCATAGTTTACATGCAAAGAGCAAAATTTCCTTTAATATTTAAGCTTTTGACATTACTATGCTTTCACTGGGAAAATATGTAAAGCCTTTTGCATATATCTGTTCATTTTCTTGGTGATCATAAATAGCTTCTGTATGACTTGACAGCTTGGATGCTCCCTCCTGAATTAAGTTCAGGCCATTTGTTGGGTAGCAAGGGGAAACTCATATGACAGATGCCTACATTGGCAAGCCTAGAAAAGTTCTAACATCACAGTAGTTGCTGTTCTGGAATTATTCCTCTGTTAACAAAAGTCCATTTCCCCCCCGATAATTTAAAGAGTATTTATTAGTCTTGTTCTAAAGGGTTTTTTTTTAGATAAGCTGTAATACAAAAGCTGTCCAAACAGACTTGCATTTAAAATGTTTCTGTATAAGTTTTTGGAACTTTCTGTGGATTCATGTATTTTCAAAAGTAATACTGTATTTTTATGACATCCATTCAAAATGCAATTTAAGAAAGCATAAGCCTGGACTACATAACTTACAAAACTGTGCACTCTTCTGTTATTGCCCATAGCTTAAGGAATTTATTATTCAAAAAAAAATGTAAAGCCCTCACCTAAAATAATCTATAAGAATATTCTTTTTCTGAACCGTCTCCGGAAATGAATAGGTATGCTATGTAACATTAAAAGGTTTTCAGTGGAAAGTAAAAGTATTCTTGACTTTTAAAGTGGCTTTTAAAATTTTGACAGTATCATCCATATCAAATATTGCTTCCCAATTAAAATGAAAATGTAAATATTAAAAAGACATGTAGGAAAAATGCTCCAAATCCTTACGTGGTTATTTTCACAGGAATAGGAAATCATTTGCATAATGCTTTCCATTCCTATTCTAACACAACTGAATGGCAAAGCAAATAAATACCCTTTCCCTGTATGGACTCATAATTACTCCTGTATTGGCTGAAACGGTGTTCCTGTATTTAAAGCTGTGGCACTCCCTGACTCCATTATTGACATGCTGGAGTCCAGATTGCATTTTTGTACTAGAAGCTGCCTGGTAAAAGAACAGGCTGTGAAAGTGGCTACACTGCTAAGGAAAACAGAAGCTTTAAAATGAGAGAAGGGTGGCCTAGGTCAGATGAATACTTTGTGAGACATGAGAGGAAAATGTTCAGCAAAGGAAGTAGCAAAGCCAGAAGCTAATGGACTTTGCTCATATGAATGCACAACACCTGCCTCAAGTAAAACTTGAAGTCCAGGACATGAATGTATATTTTAAGCAGTCTGGCTGTATTCCTTTAGGGATTGATTGATTGATTGATTGATTGATTTTACACACACAATACATGTATGTATACATATGCTATGTGTGTATGTGTGTGTGTGTATATAGATAGGTGCATATGTATATAAAATATATTTTGAGCTAGAGGAACTACTGCTGATAGGTTATCTATACTGTAGCCTGTTTACTTCAGTGGTACCTAGAAGCTCATCTGTTCTGTGCTCATGTGCTCAGTTTCTGACAGTGTTCATCTAGCGCAAATGAAAAAGCTGCCGTATAATTTTTTCCCCTATGAATTGATGACATCTTCCTCAGCAGCAGGAAATCTCTATCCCTAAGTTTTCGGTGAATAGACAGATTGCATGTGCATTTTTCCTTTCCATCGGACCAGCCTGTCTCCTCATGTTTCACTCTGAATCTTGTTCGGGGCACAAAGAAAACAGAACAAAGAGGAGTTCATCTTTTCCATGCTCATACTTGCTGCTCAGGAAAATATAAAGAGATAATTGTTTCATCTTAAATTTTCTCTTTTCTACAATGATCATTCCAAATATTCTGTTTGTTTCTATCATTGTTTGGTTTGGGGGGGGGGGGGTTAATTGGAATAAGATCTTTCTTCAGTAGCTTCTGATGACTTATGAAGGCCCCAGCATTTTTTCCTGTTTCCTGTCTCATTCAATATTCCTCTACCACCTTTTTTTTTTCATTTTGCTTACCTTTAGTTCTTTGTCTGGGAAGAGGCATAGAAGCAGAAATTGCTGGTATTTTTATCAGCGTGCTTTAAGAACAATTTTGAAAGATTTCAGAACTGATGACGTTGAAGTTTGCTGTCCTGAAATACAGCACATTTATATCCATACAGCAGGAACCTGTTCCAAAGACTGAGTTGTACAGAAAGCATATGAAAGAGTCATATGTGTTCTTTTCTTACTATTTTACTTAAAGCTATTTCCTTCAAATAATATAGAGTTTCTACTGTTGCTGCTTTCAGACATAAACATTCAGATAAAAGGCAACATGGGATCATTTTGAGGCAGTCAAGTTGAAATCAGAGAGAATTTTTAATAAGTTGGCAATCCTTATGTCTGACTAAAGCCTTTTGGATGATCTGAAGCATTTCGGATGAAGGAGAGTTTAAGGCTTTTCTTGAAAAGAATTTGGACTGCAGGTTTGCTTGTCATTTGAATGAGAAGGATTCTGTAGTTCAGTAAATCATTTGGTAATACTTATTAACTTTCATCCATTACCCTGCCTCTCCAATCACACAGGTGAAAACTGAATTGCAGAATTTTGGATTTTTGTACTCTCGCTGGTGGTAGGGTACACAGGATATAAAAAGAGAGAAAAACAGTTATTTTACTACATGGATTTCCACCTTAGTCTCAAGAGGTGCAGCTAAATAATCATATTTCATTTAACAGAGCTTGGCAGAATAGACACTTCCTGCTGTGGAGAGACCTAGATCTGAGTTGGTGAAAGGCCTGAACTGGTTCTCCAAATTACAGAGAAGCTTTGTCTCCAGATGAGTATTAGTCACATAATTTTCAGTGCATTATGAGGAGACTCTTTTGTAGCTTTTTATACAAGACCTGACTTGCCAATTAAAGAAATATAAGTTTTCCAGTCTTAACATAGTTTAGGTAATTTGAAAAATATGAACAATTTTTATACGTCAGCATTTGGCATTTAACAGCAGAAATTGGGTGTATGTGTGCCCTTTTTTTGTCTGCTAGGTGTAATCTCAGCCTTCACATAAGTTTTCTGCATTGTCTTCATGTGGGAACAAATGCAGGTCTTCAATAGGTGTGTTTTTTATCCACTTAGATTTGTACTAAAATCTGTTAAACATTCCTTGTTTGTTTGTTTGGTTCGTTGGTTGGTTTTTATGCTGGTTTCTTTTTGGCTGTGGTAATTCAATGACAAATATTTTAGAGACAACACTGAGTGGCATTGGTATGTGGATTTCTTTTTATTTTCTCCAAGTTTCAGTCCTTATTGTAAATGAAAGTATGGCTACATATTATTATGTTATTTAATTCTAAATATCAATGAGCCAGGTATCTGGTAAAAAAAACAGTTTTAATTTTATTTATCGCATCCTCATGTAGTCGTACACTATTCTACAAGTGTACACTATTCTACAAGTGTACACTATTCTACAAGTGTATTCTACAAGTGTTCTTCTTCTACAAGAAGAACCCACAAAAGAATCCAATGCAAATTAATTGTGAACTGTGAACTAACACTTCAAATAATCAACATCCACAATTAATGCAGCAGAAACATTGATTCAAATATATGACTTTTTTTTTCAATATTAAAGGGAATTTTCCAGTTTACTGATTAAAAAAAAAATTTAAAAGACAGAAAAAACAGTATTTTCAATTTTTTTTCACAATTTTATACATTTTCAGTCTTCTGAACTATCTTGAGAGGGAACACTTACTGCAGAAATGCAGACCAGCTGTGATTTAGTTTATTGTAGAAGAGCATAAAAATCATCACTGTTTTTCAGCTGATTGTTTTTTCTTCATCATGAGACAATGGACATAGCTTTACATAATGTGTTTTAATAGAAGATGTTTTGGGTTGGTTTTCTTTTTTTTTTTTCCTGGCTTATTTCATGCATATGCTTTTTTAAA
The DNA here is from genome assembly GCA_025920805.1 of Petroica traversi. Classification (NCBI taxonomy): domain Eukaryota; kingdom Metazoa; phylum Chordata; class Aves; order Passeriformes; family Petroicidae; genus Petroica; species Petroica traversi. The sequence goes on from JAHLSL010000015.1 coordinate 2,191,974, forward strand.
AATCAAAGTAGTTTGCTCTGATATTGAGCTTGAAAGCTGGGAAAACCAAAACCATCCAAGTACAAACTAAAAGAAAATCCGGACTAGATCAAATAGAGCAAAATGTCTGTTGGACTTTATTTTGATTTCAGTATTCATTCCAAAGAAAAAGATTAAAGAAATGCCTCACTGAGGACGCTTGCACAACTCCTAGACTTTTTAAGTGCTAGAAGTTTATTTCAGAAAATTAAACTGTCAAATCCCTGATTTTAGAAGTGGAGGCTGAAAAGAACAAATTCTCAATGTTTAGTATTCTTCCTATATGAGGGAGCCAACTGACTAACTTTCCTTTCTCATTTGCAAGTTTCCCCTTCAGTTTACGCAGTACAGTAACTTCATACAGGAGTATGGATCCCTGTGCTGCTGTGTGTGTGTGCATTGCATGCATCTCCACCCACTGTTACACACAGATCTTCACAGTGAGGGAAATGTGATCCATGCAGGCAAATTCTGCGAAACCACATTTTCTTTCTTTAGACTCAGGAAGTGTTTTTTCTTGATGTTAGCACGGGACAGCAGTTGAGATATGGAGGTTCTTCAGAAAAGATAATTTTCTCAAGCAGCAGAATTGTCCTTCAAATCACTATTATGATGAAAATAATAGGATGTCAAGTGTAATGAAGCCTTGATAGAACAGAAAGAAGGCCACCTCATATGGAAGTCAGAGCTAATGTGGATCCCTGGCCTTTTACAAAATATCACACCCGTGGGCCTTCTCTATCTGAGAGACTTAAGAGGTAAAGATTAACCGAGTACTCACGGGATATTTTAAACCACCAAAAATTAAACAGTAGAAATACTCCTTTCTCAGTTTCCAAGAGTCATTCACTACTTCTGACCTGGTTTAGTTTTGATAACTTAGCTTCTCATGGGCAGCCGTTCTTCTTCCCTGGAGTTTAATTTTGCTTGACAAGTTGGGATCTTAATATTTGTTAATTAACAGTCCATTCCCTCATTAAAACTGCTGAGCTCAGAGATGAGTGGCTAGCATGTCCCTCAAGTTGTGCCATACATAATTGTTGCACCTGTTACAGTGTCTTGGGGCCTGCAAGTCCATGGAACTTAGTTCATTCTGAAGCTCAATGTATTAGTACTTTATTCTCTTCTCTGCTTAATAAATTCTTTGCATCAGTGAAGTCCTTCCTCTGCATCTCAGTTGTCATAGGCCAGTATAAATTTTCTGAAAAAACTGAATTTTCATAAGGGTAAAGAAGTCTATTTTCAGTTAATTAGAGTTATATTGTAACCTTGTTATTCAACTATTTGGTGAATTTGAAGATGTCCTTCATTTAATAATGCCATGCCTCAATCTAATAGATATTTTTTCATAGATACTAAAAAAATATTTATTCTTTTTACATGATTATGTGTGCAAGATTTCTGATTATTTTCAGCTGCAAAAATGTAGTTACCGGAATGTAGTTATAGCATTTTAAGTTAGGCAGTAACATTTTTTTCCTCACCCCACAAAGTAAATATTATAAACAAATGAAGCCCTAGTTGAATTTGCAAAGGAAACATTAGTTAGGATATGTAGCAGGAATAAATGAATACTCTCAAATTCGTTTTAATGGCAGTTTATAATGTGATTAACTGTCAAGCAATACAGTATAGAATCCACCTGTTTTAGTTGCCAAGTTAACTAACACCATTTAGAAGCACCTAGAGATAGGAAAAAAAAAGGGGTAAATTCTTGTGAGAAAGGAGATAACTTTGTTGATACATGCTGATTTATGGCTCAGATGTGGGGTTTGTCTTTTTTTGCTTGTGGAATGATGCCTCCATCTTTGATCTAACTTTGTAAATGGGAATACCTATAGGAGCTTCCCTTTGCTCATCATTCTGGAAGAAACACATTCTACAGTCCATTTGCCTGATACAGCAAAGAGAAGGTGGGAACAAGTTTGTACTCATTAGCAGAGAGACCCAATGGTCTCAAAAAATGGAGTAAAAGAGTATTTATAAGGTTAGAAGTTACTCTTAATGCTTATGGCTGCAATGCCTATTCACTGCCATCACTGTTACCAGGCAGAGTGAGAGGCATATAATTAAATTTGAGAAGTGCGTGATTCAGAAATTGTGAGTCACAAGGTGTTTCTAATAAGTAAACCACAGTAAAAGTAAGAAGAATTGGTACCAGCAACTCTGAGATTCACAAAAAGTACATGATGTACTGAACCAGCTGTCCTTTCAAAAATAAAAAATTCTTAAGGTTTTTTTAATAGATTTTTCATTGAAAACCGAATTCTTGAAACTGCAGGCAATAGGATGCCTTAGGCAGCCAAGCATATCAAAATATGGTGCACGGAGTGACTTTTACTACTCCTGCTATTTAAAGTCTTATTTTCATGAGCTTATTAGCTACTAGTAATCCCTAAGGAAAAATACAATTAAAACTTAATCATACCAAAAGCTGAGGTTCTTCTGATTCAGCGAACTTGTAATCTTGTATATTTAGTAGTTTACTTGTAAATGTCTTAGTACTGAGAACATAAGATGTATCAATTAGCTTCGGTTTGCAATAGTGTTGCTCCTCCAAAGTCAGTTGGCAGATTTTGTGTTTCAGAAGATGCTGAGGAATTCTGACTGGCAGCATTATTTTAATTTTTTTTTTTTTTAATAAAAGAGCAGAACCTTTATTCCCTTTAAAAATTTTACTATGTAACCTCCCCATACCCACTCCTGATCTCCATAGATTCAGGCAGTTAAGAAAAGGTAAGTGTGAAGAATACAAACAGCTTTAGGAGACAGTCTGTGCATACATTTGTGAAAATAACATCTGTGGCTATTTTTTTCCCAACTAAAAACTAAGTGAAAATAATTTGAAACAGATCTTTTCGAAGTTTTATTATCTGGGTGGAATCTGATGGAGTAAAGAATGGCAATATCTTGAGGAAAATAAGGCTTTTATTTAAAAATATAAAAGTCAAATCATTCTAATGACAGTCAGTTAAATGTGAATACTTTTGTTAATGTTTTTTATATTGTTTTTACTCAGAAAGTTTTTGCAGAAACGTGTTTCACATCTCCCTTCTGTGATATGACTGAATTGTAGAATGGATACAAACATGCAAAAAGAACTTTGCAATGTTATTGCATTGTCATACAGGACACAAATCCCCTTTTCATAGCTTGACTGGTTTTCAACTAAACTCTAAAGAGAACCTGTGGCAAAGCCTACTTCTGCTATTGCTTTTATAACACAGTACATTAAAATATAAAAAACACATGGAGTGTGGAATATACAATGAATAACCCTGTGTTTCAGTTTCCAGATGAAATCCAGAAAAGTAATGGGATCAGCTACACTATTCTAATCTGAATTTCTGAACTTCTGAGTGATTGTGTTGGATTATCTACTTGTTATTTATGACTGCTTAAGTTAAGAAATTTACTAATTAAATAAGGTATTTCACTTATTATGAAAAGTTCTTATTTCAAACAAACATCCTTTCTTTATGTAAATGATAAATTTTGGACTAACTGGAATAGGAATATATTTGAGCACTCGAATTTTTTTTATGACTTTTCATTAAATTCTGTTGATTTCACACTGCATGGGTTTCTGTGTTCAGTCTCAATAGTGAACAAGCACAAACAATCATATTCAGGATCAAATTAGGTGTTTTACAAAGATGTTTTTCAAGAAAAAAATTCTTACAGGCTCTGTTTTCAAGCTAAAAAAGATCTGTGCCTGTTAATAAGACCAAAATTCCAGTAGAGTTTGAGTTTTTTCAGTTGAACTCTTAGCTTTTTTAAAACTAAAATTTTCAGAACAGTTAGGGAAAATAGTAGTTCACAGAAAAAGAACACTTTTTTCATTGTGTGAGTTTAGAATAGCATCCTTACTCGCCACTCTCTAGGAAGGAATACAATTAAAAGACTCAGAGAGGGTCTTTTACCTTTGGTAATTTTAATCAGTGATACATTTCCATAAACACATTTTTTCTGTAAACAATTTGCAAGGGACTGTATTTCATGCTGTTTTAACATGCTGAGACCAACTTTATTCTGATACATGCAGGTCTTTTAAAACAACTGAAATAGGACTCATTCTGTGCTTGCTGGAGGGCACCATGTCACAAAGATTATAAAACTATAAACTGCATTCTCCCTATGACTGGCCTTGAGACATCTAAAATTACTTATTATTAGACAGTTTGCAAATAACCCTTTCAAATCTTTCATCTCATTAAAGCCGTACATTGTTGGCTACCAAACAGGCTGTACCACACAGTTTATCCATTCTTAAATAACTTTCTGAATTTTTCCACTGGTATGACAGCACAGTTCTTGTAACCTGTTTGAAACATAAATTTAACCCAGTTTTGCCATGCTGTGTGTGGTCTAATTTAAATCTTCATTTTTATGATCACAGAGGTCAGAGTTGTTCTGATACGCATGAAAATTTGGGTTCCCCAACGTAATTATTAGGCACATTCTTCGCAGTTAAATGAAAACGGTAGAAATATTCTTACCTACAGAAAGATCCTTCTGTCAAGGTTTATCTTCATTGGAGATATTTATAGCTGTTCATCAAGGTGTTTAGTAACATTGCTTTCTTGCAATGCCTTTTGGTAGATAGAAATACAGGGTGAATTTTAAAAATCTAGGGGAACTGTGTCATTCAAGAAAGTGTATCTGTAAGGAGAATTTCAGCCCTAATGATGGTAGAAAGTTCTTTTGTACAGAAATGAAATTGCCAGTTCCTTTCATCATTTAGACCTTCAACTCTGTGTCCAAAATAATGGTTACTCAATTTCTGTTAAGTGATACACCTCCTAAAATAGTATTGTTAGAATTGACAGCTCGAGTGCACAGAGCAGCAGTGTCCTTTCCATAAAGAAACTCCCTATGAGGAGTATTATTTCCTGGGCCACACAAGCTTGCAGTAAGAGTGAAATGTGCTAATGATTGTCACTGATTGCTCATCTACCAAGAAGTTTCAACTGCTCTTCTTACTTACTAAAGGCAGTTTACCAGCATTATATCTTTCTTTCCTGTCTCATATTTGTATTGGATTTAAGTATCCCATGACCTCTAATTACAAGAATTTCCATCACTTAATTTTTTCATACTTTTTTTTGGCACGAATTTTAGATTGTAGTGATATTCTGTTGGTGATAATATCTCACTGTTGTTCTGGTTTCTGCTAGACTTAACTAAACTACCAACACAGTATTTTATCTGCCTCATTCTGCATCTTAAAGGACCATAGATTAGTCAGCTTAATTCCTGCTTTTGGCATTAAATCCACCATTTTCAACAGCTGCATCTCCGTCATTACTCTAGGTTATGAAAAAATCACATACCCATATAAATTCACGTACATATAGGTATATGTATAAATTATATTAAAGAGAATTACTGGTTTAGTACCAAGTAGAATTAAAGAATGTTTACAAATGAAGAGAAGAAACAAAATTAAAGGAGCTTTTTAAGATAACAATTGTTAATTTCTATAAATTCTCTGTAGCAGTCTATACAAATATACACAGAATATAATAATATTAAATTCTTTCAGTTGTTACTCTTAATGTTCTGAGTTCATATTTCTAAAAATTCTTTATTTCAAAGACTTACCTTGTGCAAAAGAGGTTACTCTACATAATTTGTGCTAGGAGGTGGGGTTTTCTTCTTTATTCTTGTAAGACTGCAATTATATTTTGCATCAAGTTTGACTTTTAGCCTTGCATTTTGTCTTTGTATGGCTACATGGAAAATGCATATTTATCAATACAATAGCATTACATAATTTTTAAAGCAATGCAGGAATAAATGAGAGAAGAATATTTAAGATTAATGAAAATCAAGAAATATCATAATGTAAAACATTCTTCCAGCTCCATGTTAATGTATGCAAATCCTTCATGTATACAAGGACAGCAGTGAGTGGTATTTCCATTTATTTTGGTTTATGGCTATGTTTGTTCAGTAACAGAGAAGAATCACGAAGTAGCAGCAATGAGGAAGAAAAAGAAATTTGGAAATATAATTTTTCATGACTATTTATTGAATTAGTGACTTGGCAATTGTCATGGAACTGACTAGGCTCCACTAGGGCACAAGTTATTTCACTTCAAAACAACCTGATTGGAATGATTTTTTTTGTTACACTACTTGATGTGACCTTGCATCCCAAAGGATTGTTAAGTTCTGTGTGACTGACTTCCTCCTCTCCCTTTGTGCACGTGTGCATAGTTAGTGATTCTGTCTATTAGACCAACCAAGTAAACACTGTTTGCCTTTTGGGAGCAGAAGTATGACACTGGCAGTGGTCTGCAGTTGCTCCCTGTCACTTGTTGGGGTCATTTTTTTCCTGTTTTGCTTCCTGATGATTCTTTTGTTTGACGAAGGAAAACACTTTGTGCCTGAAATAAGGCATAAGAAAGCAACAGTTTTACAGTTTGTTTTAATAATCTGTTTTAATTAGGACCATCATTACAAAAACTGGATATTTTTCCTAGTATATTTTTCTTATATTTTTAGCTTATTGGTTAATTTGTTGCATTTTCACATTCAAGTAAAGGTGCGAAAACTTTGGATATATTTTTCTTTATATGAAAGATTTCCTTACTAACTGTATGTATACCTTAGGAATTTCGGTATTTACTTCCTCACAGGCAAATTTCCCTCCTGCCAAGGGTTTTTGGGTTGCTGTAAAACCCTTACTCTGGTTCACATCCTTGTGATCTTAACTCTACAGGAGCACATGAGGCTGCTCTGGTTACTTTTGAATTCTACAGAAGTATATCTTGGATTCAGACATTTGCTGAGTCTATTAATGTTCTGCAGTCTGTTAGGTGGCAGACGCAAAAAGATTAAAATTACTCCTGGCAATGTGCCATTGTTCTTTAACCTTAATTAACCTCAAATGTCTTATTGACTTAAGCTTGGATGCTTTGCCCAAGATATTTCTTCCTCTTACTTCTCTTCCCTACATGTTTACCAACCCACTCCTCTGATAGAAAGATGAGCGTAAAATTACTAAGTAGTTTCTTTGGCTGCTTTAATGCACCAGTTTTGTTTATTCCCCTAAGGAAAAAGTGTTTTCTCATTGTCCATTTATTTCATACCTGACACCAGTTTTGTGGGAGTGAATGAAATTATTTTACTCTTCTACCATTCTCCTTGATATCTGATAATCAATGTTTCATTTGAATTTCTTTTCCTTTCTCCTTATTGTCAGGTTACTTGTCCTCAGGAGGCTGCTGAATCTAGTTTTTTTACTAGATTCATAAATTTTGATTGTAAAGCATCATGTAAAGATAAAATAATATTTACAAATGGGGAAGATAGAAATGCTGTGTCTAGTGAGAGCTTTCTTACCCCTGCACTCTTGATTTTCCTGTTCTCTATTCAAATACTATACCCCAACACCATCATAAATCTTCTCCCTGAATTCTAAATCACTCACTCTACCTGTATTTTCTGTCATTTGATTCAAGGTGATTTCCTGTCCAACTTGTCTTCTGTCATTCAATATTCCTTTTAAAAAGTTTGTCTTTTCCTCATGTGTGTTTGATAGTGTATCACATTTCTGTAAATCAGTTCAAGTCATTAATAATTACATTATTGTTCATGAAGTGAAAGCTTCTTTATTGCTATCCTATCTTTATATATTTCAGAAGGCTGCCAATGATTAAAACAATCACTCTACATTGAAATGCAATCCTATTTAAAATGGTACCTTTCAAAAAACACAAAATAGACATAAAAGCACAGATCTTTTTTTTAAAGGTAAACGTTATACTTCCTTTTTTATATATGGATGTCAAATAATACTATGAGAAATAAAAAAACAAGAAGTAGAAAGGAAAATTTTCAACAGCCACTGTCTGTTCTTGTGGAGAGAATTCCTGTCAAGCAACAATTGATTAGTTATTTAAAGAAAGCTATAACTTTTCAATGAAAGCTTTCAAAATTACACATGTTTTCCTATGGAGGAAAACATATATCATTAAAAAATTATTTCCTTTTATTGCCTCGTATTGTTTTCAACTAAAATTCTGAATTGTTTTTTCTAGTCACTTTCCCCAAAATTATGTACTCAGAAAAAATGTATTACTTTTGACAAAAACTAGAATCATTACTGAGAGTGTAAAATTAATGGCTGCATCATTAGAACTTGAATAAATTCAATATTTTTTCTAACTGACCTGTAGTACACAAAAGAAGAAAACACTGATAAATTAAATAGCTGAGGAAATGTTTAGTGCTAAGCATGTAGTAATAGGCTTCTGCCACTGTCTGTGAGGTAAAAACAGAAGTAATTCAGGAAGAATAAAATATAAATATTTAGATTTGTTTGAGATTGTTTTTGAGAAAGTGATGAGATATATATTGATCATTTTGCTTCAGGATATGAAATAATTGCCTCTGGAGACTGATCCATTATCATGGTACAGCAGTATAGGTACATGTTAGGCTTTTCTCTTAGGAGATACCAGTGAAAGGTCACTGCCTGAAGCAAGGTGACAACTGGAATTGATGGACCATAACAATTTTCAGTAATGTGCTCTGATTTAGCACAAAAGTGTTATCTGAAGTGAAGAAAGATCACAGTAATCCATTAATCTTTTTTTTTTTTTTAAATTTATATAATTTTAGTTCTTTAAACTTACTAAAATAATTCTGGTCCTCAAGTTGGCTTATGGACTGAAAGAAATGAAATAAAGCAATGCAAATTAAATTGCTAAATGTAAATCTCTCCAATCTCCTTACAGACATATGAGCACCAGATATATGAGCTCTTTTAGATGGAATTTAAATAGTGGTAAAGTCAAGGGATTGGCTTAAAACAAAATACCTTATCCACTGCTTTGCAAATATTCCCACTGTCCCCTTAAGAGAAGAACTGCTTTTTGTCTGCTGAGACAGTTGTAAGGCAGCTCTACATGTGATCTGTAGCTTGAGAGAAAATAATCTGTCTTTTCTCTCTACCCAAGGAGTAGACTTTGGTTTTGTTTCTTAAAAATGGTCTTGCCCTGTACCTACACTGAAATTTTCAACACCCAGGCAGAGTGGTTTGTTTCTTCTGCATAAGTTCCATATTAATTCCTAGTTCTCATAATAATGGCAAAAAAATGACCCAGTACAAATAGTAATGCTGGAAGATGATGTAGTACAAATCACAGCAGTTGCAGTTTATGAAAATTTTTGTTTTCATTTTCTAGAGTTCTAGGATTCATTTTGTTAGTGTAATGAATGGCCGTGAAGGACATATTTATTGCCTCATGTAGTACCTAGTTTCTACTTACTATACAACACTACTATTATCACTATTTTACCTTTCTTCACCTGTATCTTAACCCTCAGCATTCATGTTCAGAGGGTTGCATGAAAATGAGAGTAGAATTGTCAGGTTGATTTGGTTTAATAGCAAGAAGACAATGAAATTGGACTTTTTATTATACCCTATATTTGGTATGGTTATAGCAGTAGCAGTACTCTAGTGAGTCTATTTCATCTTCCCTTCAATTTCGCATTAATATGTACTAATGGAATTAAGGAATATGAATATAGGAACTAAATAACTAAATATATGAGCTAATACATGAAAATTTGGCATATTTACTTACGCTATCTGTAAATAAACCTCGGTTCTAGAAATTTTTACTACAAGATCATTAATTCCCCATCAAACAGTTACCAAGAGGTGTATTGATTCTGTAAAGAGAATGTCTGTGCCATTTACTCAAAAAATTTAGTGCAGATTTAGTGACAGTGGATGTATTTTAGAATACTTCCTATCAACTTGGGTTTTTTTTTGAGAAGGAGCTGCTGGTTTAGAGACCATTTGTAGAACCATCAAAAAACATCTACTTTGTTCCCTTTTGGTATTACATGTAAGAAAATTTTACCACTACTGCTACATGAATATTTCTTCAAGCTAATCACATGAAAAGGGCTGCAGTGCACTTCTGAACCAAAGAGTAAGTTTTCTGTTGCTGAAAGCAGTGGTGTTTTTCTTACTTTTTGTTTTATTTTAGTTTGGTATTATGTCGCTGCTGTCTACAGTTTTCAGGAACAGTGATGTGCATGGTTTCTAAAGTGTTGTCCTATCTTCTTGTGCCTGCTTGTATATAACTTTAATTTCCATCCACTCAAAACATAAATAAACTTATTAGTTATTATAAATTTAGTTTTTAGCAGAAAACATTTTAATAGTCTAAATTATTTTCATGGAAGAATTGGTGAATCCACTTTCTACAGTATTCTTTTTCACCTAGGAATCAGGAGCTGCTATGGACTGAATTTTTCTAAACATACCAATTGGCATTATGATTTCATACTTTTAGCAAATGATGAAGAAGTTAGTTAATTGTCAACATGTTTTCAAAAATATGGGGGTTAGGGGAGTTACATCATTTTAGATTGTTAGTAAAATACTCAAGTATGCATGCAGTCTTTTAGAAGAATTTGTTTAAACGTTTTACTGTTGCCAGTGAAGCTAATTTTGTGTAGTATTAGAGGAAGGAATGAGGTCAGTCTCTAAAAACTTCATATTTTTTTGCAGGCAGTAAGTGAGAGAGGTTAAGAGAACTCGAATGATTTCTCTCCATCTGTTTTGAAACTTATGAAAGAATGCAAGTATTGACCATAAATGTATCAAAGATCAGGCGTACAATAGCATGATAAAGTGATAACTTTCTCTAGAAATGTAAATATATTTATTTTTTTTAGATTCTTATCTTTTTATAATTGTTATTATTAGCCAGTATGAACAAAAGTTATTGTTTTTCTGGATTTTCTCTAGAAGTCTGAAAAGTTAGCAGGTAAAAAACAGCTATACTGCAAATCTAGAGTTTATGCTTCCCAACAAATGCTGCAGCTTTGTCTCGGGCATTTTTGAACACTCATTCCCTTTTAGTGAATTAAGTAAGTTTTAATTTACTTACCTTTTCCAAATAAGAAACACCAGGGAGCATTGTCAAGAAATTTAATTTACTACAAATTCTTTGTTATCAGCTCCATTCAGACTAAATAAAAGGCACAGAGAGGAGTTTGGATTTCATTAATTAATATTACCTCAATTGTCTTTCAATGGAAGCTGTTCTATTGACAATCTCTGCTAAAACACTATTTCAATACTATTTAAGAACCAAATTCTCTTTCATGCATCCCTCTTCTCAAATCACAATTTTTAATGAGTTTATTTTAATAATGTCTATGGACTCTATGTTCACTGGACTGTCATGCCATGTCTTGAGCCAGGGACTTAGACAAGGTGATGTCCCTTCCAGCCACAACCATTCTGTGACCTTGACCTCAGCATAAGGCAGTAAGGGAGAAGTTGGCACTTTCTGTTGGAGTTTCCATGTTTGTAGACATTTTTTTCATTTATATGAATGAATACTCAGTACTCTTCACTTGGTATTGTTGAGCTAGATTGTGGCTACATCCTTCCTTGCCCACACATCACAAGCAGCTTTATGCAACTTCCATGTCACCTGAAAAGTTTGGGATGAATATTTGGGCTGTTGTGAAAGACTGCCATAACTTTGGCGTTTAAGTTTATGCTAACCTTGGATAGGTGCAATTACCCTCAAATCAAAATTCAAAGAGTATGGAACATTAATTTACACTTATCCAAATGAATGATGCAATTAAAATGTTCTTGCAAAATAGATAGATAGATAGATAGATAGATAGATAGATAGATAGATAGATAGA
>JAHLSL010000015.1:2203698-2286172 GCA_025920805.1 Petroica traversi
AGATAGATAGATAGATAGATAGATAGATAGATAGATAGATAGATAGACTGCAATTAATCTAGTTGTCCGAATAGTAAATTAGGGAGTCTCCTGTCCTCGTGTCTGTGGAGACGCTTGCTGGATATGCCCTCCTGATTCGGTTGCCAGAAATTCAACCTTCGGGCACAGTTTTTATCTTATGTTACAGACTGAGGGTAAGGGCTCTCTTGTTTGGAATATAGCCGCTTAAGGAACCCTTCAGCTTGAATCCACCTTGCTCATTTCCTTCTTCTCTTGCTAAAACGCATGTTCACTTCTGATTCATTCAGAAAATGGTCTTGTAGTCTGCTTTTGAAGATACAAAAATTATTTTACCAAACTTATTTCACCTTTTATACTTCATGTATCAATTTGACTCAACAACAGGTTAAACTTCATACTAAACTGAATTGTAGCTTTTAAATTTCTTTGTCTACTGACCCATGTATTTCTTACGTATCTGTACTTCAGCAAGTAAGCCTGGAAAAGTATCTAATTTTGATTAATACCTGTAGTTCATGATGAATGAAACTGGATATGATGGCCTCCAGGGGAAAGTGGTTAGCATATTATGAGGTATTATATTCCAAAAATTAATCATTTGAAGGAATTAGCTCCACCATTTAGCAAGGTAGAGAATTCAGATTGTTTGACCAGATGGCCATTTGCAATAGCAAATATATTTTGGTGTTTAAAAGGCTTTGGGACCTATGGAAAAAAAAAACATGTGGCAGCCTAAAAAAGTATGAATTCCAATTAATAAAGTCAGAGTTAAAAAAAACATAAACAATTGCATTAGGATTCAGGAAAAAGAATGAAAAAAAAAAACCAAAAACAAAAAAACACCCTAAAAAAGTTGGATTAATTTTTTTTTTTATTATTTATTTTGCTATGCTCTAAATAATTCCTAGGTGTGGCAGATGCAATATCTGAATCATTTAAAATGCTGCATGCTTTATTTGAAAAGACAAAATCCATCAAGCAAACCAATGGCACAATGAAAATTCGTGGAAATAGAAGTACCAGTTTATGAACACTAGCAAATAAGTACCTGTGATCCCATGCACACTGATGAAGAAAACACCAAGAAATCAGGAAATCAAATGGACTGCAGAAGTCCACAGACTGTGAGCATTCTTAGTGCTCTTCTGGGTAAGGGATATTTCAGAATGATCATGCATAACTTCATTGTTTTGCCCACCAGCTTTGTTGTACTAATTTTTGAAAGTCACCTAGCAATTTGATCCCTTCGTCCTTCATTTTTACTACCTTTAATTTTGGAAACATTTTTTCACCTTATCATGCTCATACAAAAATGCAGTATCTGACAAACATGGACATGCAGATGTGCCAACTGCAGTAAGATACTATCTAAAAATATTTAAATTTCGTTGCATTTTCAAAGCCTTGAAATTCAGCAATAATCCTGGTGCAGGAGGAATCACCAGGAAATAGCAGTGGTGATAGACAAACAGATATTTCAAACTACAACAGAACCAATTTTGTAAAATTTTACTGTTTTGTGTATATGACATGGATGCACATTATGACATTTTTCCTTTTAGTGGTCCCCTCTGTTGCAATGCCTGTACCACTGGCTTCTCAGGATGTTTCATAAATCTGCTTGAACACATTCACACACAAAGGAGAAATTATTGGGGTGCCTGAACATTTTTCTGTTCTTAAAGAAGTATTTCTTTCAAGCATTTTGCAAAAACAGCAACAACTGAGAACACCCACCCTTTCCTTTATGCTCATTCAGGTTTTGAACAAAGGCAGGGTAGTCTATTCATGGAATCTATCAAACAAACCTGGTGTTCTTATTGTGCTCAGCCACAGATATTTAGAAAAAGAGGATAATAACAGAACGACTTTCCTCAGCTGCCAAAATCTACAGCTTAGGGAAAATTTAGAACTAGAGGTTGTATATTTGAATTTACTAGTCCTTCATCAATTTTTCTTCTATTACTTTGCCCATGTAAGATTGTATATCCTTAGTATTTTCCACGCTGTGTCTTGCACATTTAGGGTAAAGCAGTGGAGGTTACTTTCAATCCCATTGTTTTTGTTGGCCTACTTTAAGTATTTGTGTCATACTTACAGTTTCAGTTCCTTAGTGCACATTTATAAGATACAGTACTTTCTATTTTGAAGTAAAAGGGGAGCAAGAGAAACTGTTAGCATCCGGCAACCACACCTTGATGCATTATAGCCCCCAGAGTCTTGGTATGGTGCATTAATTTTTCAGTTTGTAATTTGCCAGATGCATTTAATGGAACCAATTTTCATTACATCTGTTCTATGGTTCAAAGAGCTCTTTTAGTTGCCAAAGGGAGCCAGCTTCACACAGATTCAGAGAGGGTGCTAATGCACTGTATCTTGAAGTATTAGATAACTAGGGATGGTTTTATAGCAAACAGATTATTTTTTTAGAGAGACAAATTCTATATTCAGGACTTGCCACTATTAGAATTCAAATTTAAACTGCTTAAATCTCTTCCTCAGGAACCATATATTGGTTTTCATGTAATTTTCTTCATAATAATCTCAGATTAATTATCTTTTTGAGCAATGATATATTTCTGTTTGTTGGTGAAAGACATAGTTATACATAAGTAAATACTTATTTTAAACAAAGAATAGATTAGTAAAGCGTTCTCATTAAATATTAAAAGATGTCAAGAATAATTTTTGTAATTTTCAACTCTAAGACAAGATGGTTTATTATACTGAAACAAACTCACATTACTAGGATAACTGTACACGTTGTGCATAATTTTAATCATAAAATGTGTAACAGTTTTATGGTATTAAATTCAAGATTTCACTTGACAGCAACTTTCAATGAAAAGGATTTTCCTCATGGGCTGAAGAAAATTTGAAATGTTCTACTACACTTTGAAGTTCTAAAGCATCAGCCGTATGAGAATTATAAAGTATTAATCCTGAAAAGTTTCCACCTGACAGTCATGAAATAGCATACCTGTGTGAAAAGTGACTCAGTTTTACTTCCTCAGGCAATACTTTTCTTTTTTTCTGCTGCATCTGAAATACCATGCATCATGTCATAGTGAGAAGATGGCCTTGGAATGACTGGATCTTTTTTAAATTACTGAAGTCTACACTATCATAGTATTTATCGAAGACATTTCAATGACATTTTTAAAAGCTGTTTATACTACGAGTTTTATTCTTGTTTGATAAGCAATCTGTGAAAGTTGTTCCAAAAGAGTAATCAAAAGCTTATTTTCACTGTGCTGTTCTAAACAGTTATTTGTAAAGATAAAATTGTAATAGAAGGATCAAATCTATTAGCAAGAGTTCATATGCAGTCTCCCAGGTACAAGTAAGATCAATCAGAGGCTTGCCATGTGGCCTACATTTACATCAGTCATTTTGTAAAGTCCACTTTTTTGGGCTTTGGGCACCAAAGCACAGACAATTTCTTTCTCTGCCTAAGAAGGAAAAGATACCCTCAACAAGCAGCCCTCCAAGATTTCTAATCTTTTGTCTTCTCTCCTGACATGGAAGCATAAGAAAAGAAACCTTATCTTTATTATGTGCTCTGGCAAACAGCAGGACAGTGATGCTCCCCCCCTCTGCTGCCTGCCCTGGTTTATATTTTATACTAAGCTAATGACCATATTTACATTTTCTTGAAGAAAAAACAACTCCTTATAGTGGTGGTATTTTTTGTCACTGAGGCTGACTGAAAGGGAGGTTGAATTTGAATTAGCCATTATGAGGTAAAAATGCATGGGAGAAGGAAGGGACTGAGGAGAGGGGTGAAGGAAGATATTCGCCCCAAGTCTGCATTTCAACTTCAAGATTTGTTGTCCCAGAATTTATACTAGAACACAGAAAGAGTAAGAATAGCCTCAGAAGGGAAATGAAGAGTTGTCAAGTATGTTCATATTGCATTAATTTATACAGAGGAATACTTAATACTCACTTAAATTAACGTTCACAACAAAAGAAGCAGCTGGAGGTGTCTGTTACCTTGTGCATTGCCACAACTGGAGACTTACAAAATAAGAAAGGATTATAAAACATTATTATGTAAAATGAAGCCATTTGGGCTTTTCTATAAACAAATGTATTCTAATTTCCTTTCCACATTTTTCCTTTTTTCATTTCCTACATACTGGGTTTTTTTATATTTAGATGCATTTGGAATTAAATGTTTTTATGCAGTTAGACTCATAGTATTTCCATAGCAAATACACAAAAAACTATAGGTGTAAATTTATTATTGAAATTGAAAGAATAAAATAATCCACTTCTAGACAGTAAGCTATCCATTTGTAATGCCTTTATTTTTTTTCCATTTCTGATACAAAACAGAACCTGAGCACTTGGTAACATCAAAATTCTGACTATTCATTTTTGCTTGAGGTCTGGCTTTGTTACCAAAAAGCTCACCATATAAACTTTATGCCAGTGTTCTACTGTGTTGGTTTTTGGGTTTTTTTTTTAAATTTCCTGACTGAGAACTGCTTTTCCTTCAGCTGCTGAGAAGATCCCAAGTCATATTTTCCTTAGAAACCATAACAGCTGGCAACAGAAGTTAATTTTTCGACGGAAAGCAAGAGATAGCAACAACAGGGGGAGAACCTCTGTCATCCCAACTCTGAAAATGCTATTTTAATGGGAAGCGGATGGACCAAAATTTGCTCCTCAGTACATTACAAGTGACATATTTCAGTCCATAGGTTCAGCTTCACCTAATGTCACATCCTAGGAAAATAGTATTTTAAAGAATTCAAATCCCTTAAAGGATATCTCATTAAATCAAATTTCAACATAAAACCTTCTTCCAAAAACAATTAGTTAATATTGTTCAAATTGCATTTAGACATTTGCCTGCACTTTATGTTAGCCAGAATGACCTTCGATACACAACAGGTTATAAAGTTAAACATATAGTGATATATGAGTATTTTTAGGAGTCTTGATGAGACGGTATGAAAAGAATAGAAAGATAGGGATATTTTCGATAGGTAGTACTACCTACTGCTAGGAAAATTTAGGTATTCCAGATGCAGATATAAAATGAGACTACAGACTGAAAATACTACTAAGAGACTACTGTGTAAAGCACCTGAAATCTTCTTGCTTTTGTTTTACTGTTTTGTCTTCTCTTCTGAGGTTGCCTCATGTGTATGTAGAAACATCCAAATATTCCTGTTTAATTTATGAGTGAGAAAAAGTAACACCATCCAGAGAAGACTTCTCTACCTTGTGGAGAGTACACCTTGCTCACTGTGCATTTGTGATGTTTTATCTCCTTATGTGTTTAGATTACTTTGCCAAAGCACATAATTTCTAAATGTACATATTTTTCCAAAATACAGTAGTGCTTTCTTTATAATACAGACTTGACCTTGTGCTGTGTATGGCTTAATCTGCATACTGAGTTTTCATGGCCTATCTTTTGATTATAACTGAACTCTTATGATTTAAAATATGAAACAAGACTGTTGTCAAAATAAACACAGGGAAAGTTGAAAGAAATAAGTAAAAATAACTTGCGAGTTTATTTGATGCTACTAGCAAATCAAACAGTTGCAGTAGTTTTTTACTGATGGATGCTGCAAATTTAATATCTTTCTTTCATTAACTGGACTCAGGGCTATAATGAAAGGTACTACATACACATACATATTTAGGAACCTACAAGGCAGATCTGAATTTTAAGTTCTTCTTCCTCTCTTCTGCAGCAGTGCCAACTCCTAGCATACACCATCATGTTTTTTCCTGTGTCTGCCTTTACTTTCTGGCCCCATCTATTCCTTTCTCCAACGTGTAGATAGCTTTGATGGTGGGGACATGACCAGGGAAAAGCAGATTGGAGATTTTTAGGCTCTAATTAAACATACAGATTATCATATATTGATTATTACACTAGGCATTTTGTAAATGATATGAGGAAGGGATATGGGAGTGGACAGATGAAAACACTTTGTGGCATAGCACAGTATTTTTTTGGCTTTTCTGATTCGACCAGTTCACTAGTTTCAAATCTTTAAAGACTGACCTAAATTCTGCAGTTAGTTGAGATGAGCCACAAATTAAATACTGACATTTTCAGGACAGGTATGTTCTAGGTTTGAATTTAAAAAATGCACGCCATATATTTGCATTCAGTAGCATTTTGGTACTTTTGTGTGTTCATAGCAACTAAGGACATTTTAACAGGAGTTCTAGAACAAAAATGCACATATTGCAACTCTCACCTGACTTGAGGTGCCTAGACTTCTTCACTTTGCCAAAGCTTAATGTATTGTTATTGTAGAGATTTTAAAAATGCTCAAAATAATATGTTATATAGTAAAAACATAGCATTGTACATTTAATAAAAAGAGTTAGATGTAAGTTTGTAGTGGAATCAAACCAACTTTTTGATTCCAATTCTTTTGGATATCTGTAAGTGATAAGAAATGCACTTGCTGATCCACATATCTATCGGATATTATTATAATGGGAGTATGCTTACTCATAGAATGTTCCTTTGTTGCTTTTCAGCACTTTCTTCAGCTTCTTCGAAGAAGCTATAATCACTTTCCACTTGAAATTGCACAGGAATTTAGTGATTGTACTGTGTGTGCCTTTGGCTTGGAAAGAACCAGGCTGCTAGCAAAGACTAAAGTGGGCACAGAGCTGTTCAACAAGAGCTTCATCAAGTTCATCTGTTTTAGCTAGAAACCAAATGTTTAATCCATAATCTGTGTGTATTTTAGCCTGCTGTGTTTTCAGATCATCCTTTTTTGCAATCATATTTTTGTGACAGATCTGCAATCTGACGTCATTATGCCTTGTGATTCTGATTTTGGTCTTATGTAATACCATGGACAAGATTGTTTTACATGCATCACTGACATAATATTTTAAGCCTGTCTAAATTTATTTTTCTAAAACTTTTCTTGAAAAATAAGTTTACTTAGTTTTGCATAATCTGTTTTATACAAATCAATATAATTTAAAATTTTTACTTTTGTCTAGGTATTGACAATATTGAAAAATATTTTATTTTTCCAGAAATTTCCTAGGCATTGAAAGCAGATCCACTATTCCTAAATTTTGCCTTTTTTCCCCAACAGTACATGCCTTCATGTACCATTGACTCTTCTGATACTTCATGTAGCTGCTAAACATTAGGATACTGTTAAAGCTTTTTAGCATAATAGTTTGAATTTTTTGGTTCTGCTTTTTTAATATAGTTTAGTGTACAAAGTACTTAATGTTCTGTCATTTCCAAGGCTTTCTTGTTACTCCTTTTCTACAATTAATAGACTCTATTTTCCATTATGATTTTCAGTCAAAACTGAAACAAAAGCTCTTTTTCAGAAATCCTTCTTCCGTTTAGTGAGTTTTTTTACCTATATCATCTTAGCTTTCATTGTGCTCCCCTTGCTCTTTGTCTGCCCTAATGCAGCCTGGTCCCACTGCATTTCTTTTGGAATACACCCTTTTGTCCCTTATTTGATACAGTAGCTGGCTTTTGTTAGAGGATGTGGTCTTATGTAAATACTCTTTGGTTATCTGTGTTTCATTTCTAACTTTAATTTCTTTGCTGTTTCACGTTGGTCTGCCAGCACAGAGACCACATTATAAAGTCTTTAAGGCGAGATTGTGCCTGATTTATGACTAGAAGTGCATCATCCATGCTACCATAACTAGTTACTGTTTGTGCTTCCTTTGTGCATATGAAATAAAGTACATTTTTCAGCAATGTCCAAGAGACCTGACAAAATTACTACCATGAATTTTGGTTCTATTAAGTTTTTTCATAAAAAATTTAAATTTTCATGAGCATATTTAAATGGCAATGAAAGCAGTCATCTTTTTATATTTTTATTTATTAGTAGTACATTTGCTGGTAAACAACTACAATAATTATGACCAAATATGCAACAAATTCACTTCTGCATAGTAGTACCCTGAGAATCCTATTGACTTCAGGCAGTTAAAATTGTATGACAACTCAGAATCTGACCAATTAAAAATTAATTAGATTACTGTTAATATATTTGAATAATGTTTCATATAAGGAATACTGAAATTAAAAAAAAATTGAATCATTGTATTGGTTAAAAAAATTAAATTCCCTCCTACTTCATGGTACAATATCTAAGGGTTGTTTTGCAATATTTTAGTTCAATTAAATGTCTCCTTAAGAAAAACAAACATCTTGATTTATTATTATTTTGCAGAGTAAATGTTAATGAGTGAAATTTCACTAATGATTAAAATCCATTTTCTAAAGTATAATTTTTCTTTTATGGAGGCTCAGCGCCTTTGTAATAGGCATGTTTAGGTTTAAAATTATTATTCCTCCTACATCAGTTACTATTTGGCATGTATTAGAAGAATACTTTAATGAAATTTAAGGAATTGTTCTTTATTTTTAACATCTAAATTATGCTGTATATCTGAAGTATTTTTGAAACTGTTGGCCCACTTCCCTATAGCAGGGAGTAGCTTCCCCTTTTAGTATATTTCAGTTACATAATCCACATTTATATATATTTATGTAAGCTGAAAATTACCAAGTTGTTTGAACTTGACATAATGCTAAAAAAATGTAGAACTCACATTTTTTGCCATACTGACTCAAGGCACTTGCATATGTGTTTCGAGACTTATTCTTAATATGAGCTATCCCACTTTCTTTTCCCCTCAAACAAATACATATATACACATGATAATATATATTTTATAAATATGGTGTTTGTGTGTTATAACAATACATAATACATACCTATCTATAAAATATAGATATCTCTTTATATTAATAGAACTACAGCCCTGTCATTGAAGCAATGCATTCTGCAATTGAGACCAAAAAGTTGTGCAAGTGAAAGTTTTTTACACTGTATAGAAGGAGAACTATTTAAATCTGCAGCCGATGTTTAATTTCCTGCATGTTTCTGTTTTTCTTGCAAAGGGTACTGTTTTTAAATCATAAGGAAGAGAAACATGGTCAGACTCTGCTTCAGATTCACATCTGTATTACTGTTATGACAAGTTTATAGTTATATGTAGACCAGATCAACTTAAGGTTAAGTGTCTTCAATTCCTTTAATTTCATTTCCCTGTAATTTATGATTATTTCAAATTGTTTAGCCTCAAGTTGTCTAGTCGAACCTACTTAAATCAAGAGATAGATAATAAATACTTGCGAAGGATATAATATTTTATTGTGTGCTCTATATATAGAATAGACTGTTCTATAGTCTGTTCTCTGATTGATGTAGATATCCAAATAGCAAATGATCCTATCACATGAAGGGTATTCTGTTTTATCATTAGTTTAAATGCACTAATAAGCATTTACATATTGGTCTTAATTTCTTGGCACTGGCAGTTGCGAGTGCCTTGATGTTACTGTGCTGAAGTTAGATGAACCTTGCATTTGGTTTCTATTTTTCTGATATAATAGGTATTAAACTGGCATCAGAAGACATAAAGGATTGGACAGTGAAAAATATACAGTAAGGTAAAAAGCAGGGTAGCTTTATGAAGAAAGATAAAAGCAAGTAATAAGATAATTGAAAAATGCCTTGATAATTCAAGTATATTTTTCACTAATGTATCTACTTATATATCCATCCGCTAATTTTACTTACGAGGGGAAGAAATAGACAAAATAGTTACAAGGGCTGAGATACAAAATAATAGGAACAAAATAAAAATACCAGGGAGAACCTCAAGACAGATGCACACCTTATGTTGAGAGCTACAGGGGGAAGAAGAATGACATGATATACCAAGGCATCACCATAAAAAAGGTGTGAAGGCAAATGTCATGCGAAAGAGAATAAGGGAAAGACATCTCTGTAACACCTACGTATTCCTTACCTTCCAGCATCTGTTTTCTGAGATGGATGCAGAAGGATTTGCTCCACTGCACTAAAATTCAAGTTCCTTTTATACCAGCCCAGCAACAAGATTCAGGAGCTAATGGAAGGACTGTTCAGGAAGGCACCCAAGTAGTCTTGAAAATGCCCAAAAAGAGAGTCTCTAAATTTTAAACTCTCAATCAATAATATATAGAATTCCTAAAAATAGTTTTTACTAGATGTGATTTCTGCCAGCTGAAAGCTGCTCATAGTTGTTTAATGCTGGTGAAGTCTGTGGCTGTTGAAGGTTCTCAAGTTTTCTTGATTGCCTCCTTTAAATCCTGCAGCTCCTGTGCCTACAAGAGGTTCACTTGTAGGAGTCTCTAGGGTTTGCTTGGTAAATCTGCTCAGATGCCATGGCATCTGATAGGTAACTGCCTGTCAATGTCAGTGCCAGCATCTTATTGATTGAAATTAATCATTACGTATAATTCCTTCTCAAATTCAATGTCGTAACTCTCAACAGTGCCATTTCTCATTATTTTCCCAAAACATCCTATCATTTTCATATTTTCTTTGATATTGTATTGAACACCATTCAAAGGATACTGCCATTCTCAGTGATATCTTTCAATTAAAACTTGGAAAAAAATGTGAGCAAGTCTTTAAAAATGGTTCTGTTCCAGGCATTTTCTTTTTTTAATCTTCAGAAATAGGTTTTCCTGTTTCTACAGACTGTAGCTAGTAATTACTTAAGAAGAACACGTTTGTACTTTCTAGATGGCAAAATCTGGAATTAAGCACGGAGGTTTTGTAAAAATCATAGGATTCAAAAAGGAGTCTTATTTTGAAGGACACATAATAGCAACACTTGCATGGAATTTCCTAGTCATTAAGAGAATAATGGCTACTCAAATTTCCCAAATGCAGTCATCCAATGTTTAGAGAAATCTTTATGAAGAAAATGACCAGACATAAAAAGTCCTTCTCTTGTAAGTGCAGGCACTTAATTGACTACTCTGATCATTAAAATAAATTAGACTATATTCTCCACAATTCCCCATGGAACTTTTATCTCAAGAGAAAATTGTAAAACGATTCACTGTTGCAATGCAAAACAGAAAACCATGTTTTCTGTACAGTAGCTGTGCCAAAGTATGCACTTTTTTTTTTCTATTGTCTTTAGTCTGTTTAAACTCTCTTCACTTCTCTCTCTCTATCTCTCACTCCCACCTTCCTTACAACATAGAGTTCAAAGTCTGCTTCAAATCTGCTGTGGTATTTTTGATTTATCAAAGTTGCCTAACTTTTTCATGTGGTTTAAGAGCCATAGCTGGAGGTAGCTATTCTAGTAAACTTTACTTCCAAGATGCCACATCTTTCTTGACTAATTAATTAATTTTGCATTCCACGTGCTAATAATGTATTTCTTCTGCTCAAAGTCTGTTCTAGAAATGCAGTATAACTCACTCTGTCATCACAGAAAGCACACTCATGCAACTGTTGAGGTAACCCTTATACCTTGGTTTTTTTAACTTTGGTTTTTTCCTTACTTATTACCAAAGATTCCATGTCTCTAGTTTCCCTTAATTTACTTTTCTAAGGTTATCTTTAAAAATTTCTATTCACTTTCTAGGTGCTATATAAATCTTAGAAAAGCAAGACTTGAATGTATCTCAAGAGGTCATTTAATCTTCTGCCAAAGGCAGAGTCTGCTCTGCTCAAGTCATTCCTGTAAAACATTTTTTAACCTACTTCTAAAGACTTCTAACCTCTTCAGTACAAATTTTTATGATGTCTTTCTGTAATTGTCATACATTGAAGGTTTTTTGATAGTGCATAATTTGATTTTTCCTTGTTATAGTTTAAATTAAATAAATCTTACCCTGCTCAACAAGAATATAAAGAATATTTTTTCCCCCTCATTCATGTATCTCTTAGCAGTATTTTTTTTCCCAAATCCATTCTTCCTTAAAGATCCGTTCCTAAAATTGAACCCAGTAAGCATCTGGTGTGTGGCCAGTGACAGATAATGATAGACTGATTTCATATGTGTTGCAAGCTATCTTTTATTGTAGTTCCCAATCTGATTGCCTTTTTCATAGCAGTAAAGTGTGTGTTGACTTAGTGAATGTGTGATCCTCTGTAAGCCCATATTCCTTTCTACATAATTATCAACAAAATAATCCCTGTCATGCCATTGGTCATTTTTGCCTAAGTACTATATCCTCAATCAAAGGATTGGATCAGCTTCTTGATCTCATTGCCTCTGCTCTGAGAAGTAAAAATAACTTTAATCATGAACATCATAAGACTTCTGCAAAAGTATAATCATAAAATTTCAGCCACTTTCATATGTGTAATTTACAGATTGCACTGGAAGTTGTATTCTGTAATATTTGCAAATAATTTTGATCTGTTTTCAGACTGGTTTCACTGAATGTTGTAAATAGAGATGTATATCTTTATATATGTATATATGATAGATATACACACACTATTCTTGTCTATTAGATCCTTGTCCTACAGAAGTCACTTTACAGAGAGGCATAAAAAATGATAGTGTCGTCATGTTGTCAAATTTCTTAAAAGACTGGATATCAAGCATGAATTTCAACTTCTTTTTGTTTTCATGACTTAATTTTTTTCTCTTCATTACAGCTCTGTTCGGTTTTTTTTTTTTTTTTGGTAGGTTCATTGATTTACTCTTTAAAATGCATTTACTAATTTTGTACATTTCATAAAAAGATAAGGCTTCTTTGTGTTGTGTCAAATTAATTACAAGAGTAATTAAACATGGAGTATGCAAAGAAAAGAACCCCAAAGATCTATATGATTATATAAAAATTGTAATCACAGGAATACAGAAGTGTGCCTTTTCAATGGCCCAATGTTTTTTGGTTTTTGGGTTTTTTTGTTTGTATGTTTGTTGTTGTTTTTTTTTTTATCAAAGTAAGACTTATTACAGGCTGTGGAGATCAATGAGTAGATTTAGATGCTCCTTTACCTTCCTTCTCTTCATGCATTTCGTCTCCTGACAAAGATCTACATTAAAGAATTTTATCATTTTCATCAGGAAAGAGAAAGAATGACTCATCTTGGATTCTTTAAAGATATAACACTGCATTGTATTGTAAGTTGTCCTCCTAATTAATTATGTCATGATTTTGGTTTTGAGGATCTGAAGTTGTAATTCAAAACAATTTGTTATATTTCTGGCTCTGCTCTGTTCTCAGTTTAAAGTAATTCTTCTCATCCCCCAAATGCGAACTTCTAAGTTGGCATAAACCACTGAAGTTAGGAAAGTAAAGTTATTTTTAGAAAAATAAGCTAGGAGGCTTATGTTCCACATGTATACAAACAACTGTTAAAGTTCCTCAGGCTGTATTCAGCCACACTAAGGTGTGACTGACTTTGAGCAGTTCACTTTGGCCCTATCAACATGAAGTTCTGGATTTAAAATATGATATTTTGGGGGTGGATCTTGCACGTATCTCCTCAAATTCAGCAGATTTTTCCCTGGAGACTTGCTTAGTAGCCTGCCACTTATAAAAATGTGGTTCTTCCAATAGTGGATTTATTTCAAAACCTAATATTGTTTAAATATAATTTTTTTTTCATTACATGAGTTTTAAAAAAAATATGCGCTTGACAGAACTTTAGAATGGGATGTGTGATGAAGCTGCCTGTGTTTCTTCCCAGCTGCAGCTTCTCTCTCTCTACAAAAAGAGGGGGCATCATTTGCCTCTCTTCTTGTGTTTCTCCCTCACTTACTTTTTCTTTCCCAAAATTATACTGCAATTGTCTGCCCTTTCATTACCTACAGTCTTTCTGTGATTCTTCTCTGAGCCACTGAACATTTGAAAAGGCAGAGAATTACCCAAGTTGAGTTTTGTTGCCATTTTAGTAAGTGCTACTTTCCTTCAGAGGAGCTCAATGCTAACACGGCACTGAAGAGGGTGGAATACAGAAACAATTTTTAATGACCAGGAGTTTTTCAGTTGGTTCAGCAGCTTTTTTTGCAGCTATTGTCTCACTAAGCTGAATAGAAATACTGCTTGTCCCTGCATGTCTTGTTTTCTTTATCTCCATAAATGATCATGTCTTCAAAATAATGGTTGACAAAAGGCAGCTTTTGTCTAACCTGTAAATCATTTATCCTTAATATATACTAATCAAGATGTACTTTCTTGTTATCTCAAACAAGTAACATAATCAAATAGAAGAAGTCATCAGCTACAAATAATGACTTAGCACTAGAAATTTAATGTTACTCCTTTTTATACAACACAGTCACCTTCTGGAAGTTGAAGGAGATGCAATCCTTGAATTTATTTGCACAAACATGCAGCACACAATCCAAAACACACACGGTTCAAATTTGCATTTAATTCAAAGATATGACTGAAGTTAACATTAATTAAGATTTTTTTTTTTTTAAGTAGTGGATATTGGCAGTTGGGTTTATTTTTTCATATCTTTTGCCTTTTGGTAGAGCTTTTTTCTTTTTTTTTTTAAAGTTGTTCACTTGGGTTGATTTTCTCTTATTTTCTAAGTTCATGTGATGTTTGGGATTTTCTGTTTATTTGTGCAATTCTATGTGGATTTTCAGTTCTTTGTAGTGTGGTTGTTCTTGCTTGACTTTGTATTTGTTCTGTTACTTTTTTATTATGTTAACCTAAATTTCTGATTGCTGCTGATGTCTTCTATGGATTTCTGCAGCTAATAGATTTTCTTACTTTAAACAGCTGATACGTATAAAAATTGACATCCAATGGAGGCATCTCGTTTTGATTTAGTGACAAATGACTGTCAATTTCTCTTCTGTGATCTCATGCTCAAGGAGTTGTTAATAATAAGGAATTGTCACATTATACATCTGACACGTCAAGAATAATGGTAAAGGAAATAATTGTTTAATATTGTAATCATTCAACTTCCAGTAGAAAAAAAATTGCATTTAAGTGGCATCTGTTATTAATACTCGTGTACAAGACATTGCCATGGTGACAAAACTGTGATTTTGGCTACCATTAAAACACATCTATTTTGTTTGGTGCCCAAAATAACTCTGAATATAGAACAAAGCAAGCTAGTTTGCCAGATTTAAATGAAAAATGAGGTATTACAGACAAGGTACTTAGTTGATTTCTTTAGCTATGCCAAACTTTTCTAAGGATAAAGACTTCTTTAGAAGAAATGTAAATATGTAGTATAAATCTGTAGGTATTACTTTTTCAAGAACTAGTTCAAGAGGTTATTCATCAGAACGTGCTTCTTTCAAATGGCAATCCTTCATACTGCATTGACAATTAACAGTCTTTAGTGAGCACCAAAGAAATAAAACACAGAATACAAGCACTGTAGATCAAAGAGGGGAAAACATATCTTTCAAAATAAGCACTTGACAGAAATAATATTTGAACTTAAAGACTGAATTAGAATGTTGAGCTAACTTAATGGCTACTGACTTGCATTTTTATATAAGATCGAGATTTTTTAGTTATTTTGAATTCCTACATTCTTAGCAGACTCTACTGGAAGTTACCATTACAGTGTTATTCTCTGTCTATAAAAATTAGCTGATATTGCTCTCTGATTTTCTTCTCTCATAAAATGCAACGTGAATTCATGAACATAGGAGTGAGGAATGACTTTTGCTTTGGGATAAATTGCAGTTTAAGAGGTAGTGGAAAAGCTCAAGACTTCACTTAAAATAAATCAGCATTCTGAGTTTATGGCTCACAGCAGTGAAACTTTCTATGATACATTTCATACCTTAGCAATAGATTTATTTTGCTTTTTGAACAGATTTTTCAGATCTGTCTAAAAAGTGCACGGAGGGGAACTTGCACATATGATCATCTGTGTAAGCTGGATGAATCAGAGCAGTCCACAGTTCTACAGAATTTATATTGTTTGATGTGACCACAAGGGGAAAAAAAAATCTATAATTCTAGACATAGGTATATCTATGATGTTTAGATTTATGAAACCCGAAACATCACAGCTATTGTTAATGCTGGAGTTGAATCTGGTGAAGGATGTCAAATGCCATGAGAAGGGCTTGTACAGGTACATAAGCAGCAACAGGAAGACAAGAGAAATCAGGAGCTTGATGATGATTGGGACAGGAGCACTGGTGATAGAGAGTATGGAGAAAGTTGAAGTACTGAATGTCTTCTTTGCCTCAGTCTTTACTTACAAAAAAGCCCTCAGAAATAGCTGCTGGGAACCAGGGGGTAAATCTGGAGCAGGAAATGTGTACCCTGAGTGCAAGAGTATCAGCCCAGGGAATACTTAAATAGTCTGGACATACATAAGTCCATGAGCAGTGATGGGATGTATCCATTAAAGCAGATGGAGGCAGCTGATGTCATTGCAAGTCAGCATGAATTCACAAGCGGAAGTCAGACATTGGCAGCCTGATAACCTTCTGTGATGGAGTGTCTGGCTTGGTGGATGAAGGAATAGGACAGGATTGTGTCTATTTTGGTTTCAGTAAGTCTTTCTACACTGCATCCATCATATTCTCATAAAAAAGCTGTGGAATTGTGGGCTGGATGAGCAGACAGTGAAGCAGGCTTCAAAATGGGTCAAGCCCAGAGGGTTGTGACCAGTGGCTGAAGTCAAGTTGGAGGCCAATAACCCCAGATATATCCCATGGGTCGGTAGTGAATCAAATCCCGTTCAGCATGGTCTGTATGATTGGTTAAATGCAAATGTTTGGACAAATACGCTACACAAATTGTGTTTATTTAGCTTTCTGATACAATAGATTCCATCCAGTTAAGAAAATATTGTTTATTGTCTTCTGATTCAGATGTCTTCTGTCATTTATATAGGCTAAGACTGGAAAGCAAACATATGTGACAAACTATTTCCAGACAAGGAAGCACAAAGACAACAAAAAATCGACTGCTGCCTAAAATATTGGAGATTATTCTTAGGCTTTAAAGATTCACTTTTATTTTTAGACATATATGGCTTTTCCCTTTCTTTTTCCTTTTCCCTTTTCCTTTCTTTTTTTTTTTCCTTTATTGTGTGATTGTACAGTGATTTTGCTTGAGCTCATAATGAAGTGCTTTTGATCAGCACTAAAAAAGGTCTACTGGTTGAGTCCTTAAATGCAAAACTTGTGATGAGAATAAACTTCAAGGTCTGAGAATGCACTTATCAGATCTACTGTATGAATAAGTGTCAGGTCCCAGAGCAGATTGCATAAATCTTTCTGGTTGAGCTTGGTGAGTGCAAAGCTTAATACCCACAGGCTTGCAATCTTTTTGAAGGTGATTATAATTCAGCACCAGCTTTGCATCTTGGATGAAGGTTCCCCTTGAACACAAAGGGTGTTACATGTTTGTGTGCTAGTGATCAAAATACCCAAAAGGTTGCCAGTCTTGCAATTCTTAAACCTGCAAAATGATGTTAAAATGCTACATTCGCTCAACTAAGCTGTAAATTCAGTTATTGCAGGTTGAAGGCGCAGTTCTACCTTATATGCCAAAAACTAATTTAAATGATGTTAAAATGTTACATTCACTCAACTAAGCTATAAATTCAGTTACTGTAGATTGAAGGGACTGTTCTACCTTATATGCCAAAACCTAATTTCAGTCAGAGTATTTTTTTTTTACCCTACTTAATGGTGCAGCATAACTCAGAGATTTACTGAAAGTTTATAAATGGTATGTTTAAGATTTCACCACTTTTTTTTTTTTTTTTTATTTGCACATTCAGGTAAAAATTACTGCCTGAGGAAGCAAATATGTACTTAATTTTCCAAGTAAATATAGGCGGTAGATGTTCTTCCATGATTGTTTAGGATGTACTTCAATCATACTATACAGAGTTTGAAGATTTAGCTGTTGATAAGGCGCAATATATTGGTTTATGATTTCTTTATTTTGGCTCTTCATTTAGGTAAGGGTCCCCCACTTTCAGCTTCACAATTCTATTAAAAATATTTATTGTGGTTTTTTACATTTACTGTGAATTGTAAGTTTTGTAATATCAATTGTCTACAGCCTCTTATTATCAAAACACAGAAGGCAACAAATAATAGAGCTTGTTGTTGTAACAGTCTATTAAAAATTGTCTTAAAACTCTAGTAACCTCATGCAAAATATTTTCTTCATTGAACTGGATTACAGTGTGATCTCAAACGTTAAAGAATCTACTGCTGAAAATTTCCTCTGACTTTTAAGAGTGTAGGATGAATCAAAGTATAGCTGAAAAAAATTCCTGACATTCTTCTAGTAATTCTTTGGTTTTCAGTGATTACAAAGTAAGAAACTAATTCACAAAATTCACTGATTCACAGTAAGTCATACTTTAAATCCTTGGTCAAACATATTTTAGCAAAACAATTTCATCTTCCCTTGACAGTAAAGTTTTAAGATTATTTTGTTTCAACCTCAGTACTTTCTTAGGAAAAGAAAATAAGCTTTTTTCCTTGGAAAACAAGTCCAGTTGTAATTTCTATACCCAGCTGGGAGGTATTACAGAACACTTCTTCCCTGGCTTTGTGGTCACATCCAAAACATTGTCTGTAAGGCCAAATGAAGAGCAAATTTTGTTCTGAGTGTGTACACTTAAACTGGTATATCAGAGCAGTAAGTGGACTCCCTTTTCCACTAAAAACCAGCAAAAACAGTCTTAAAAGTTGTAAGCTATAGAGACACCTTTGCAGAAGTATATGAGTTAGATGAATCAAAGTTTATCTATATCATACTGTTAAGTCCTGTTTTAATTTATGTTGGTTTCAATGACTATTTATTTGGTATAGTATTACAGTGTCCCTGTACTGTATTTAATTCACCCCTGTTACATGGATTTTAGGTGCTGTAAGGTAGATAAATAGCCATAAAAGGATCTTACCCATCATAGGTACTGTTATAAGCACTTGAGTCACAATTAAAACCCTAACCCTAACCCTTCTTTTTTTTGGTAAATGTCCTAATATCAACTGATGTTTACATTCTTACTATTGTCTGTTTATCTCACTTTTTCTTGACATATAGATAAACATACATAACGCAGAAATAGACAATGACATGTACAGTGTGTGTATGTGATTGAGCACAAATATGCTCATATTTTATGAAATCTTCCCTGGCAATTGTACCTTTTCTGTTGATACGTAAACTTTGACCAGAGGCTAGGAAAAGAATCATCACTGAACATGAATGAAGTCTCCTGTTCTTCATTCTATTCATCAAGCTTATGCACAATGTAAAGTTGCAGCACTTAGTTGTAGACATAGCAGTATTTGTATTTGAATTCCATTTGGGATGGAAGTTCCAGCAAAGTTTTTCATAGTTTCCATTCTTTTGTTTTAACTTAAATCAACATAAATAATAGTTGTACTGGGTTAACACCAGTTAGACCAGGGGCTGTAGTAAGGTTACTGTTTTCATAAAAACCTTTCCTATTACTGAGTCTGTGAGAACAGTAAAGCTTAAATCCTGATACCAGTATAGAGGTCATGTTGCTCTCATGCTAACAAGAAGACTGTGTTTCAGTCTAACCAGCAGAATTGGATAAGTCCATAATAATCAAAATCTTTCAGTACCTCTGTTTCCCTAAATTTCTAAAGTCATCTGAGCTGGTATTCAAAGTCAAAAGGACGTTTTCCTAGACAGATTAATTTTATTCAACTACAGGAAACTATGACCTGTCCAAAGTAAGATAGTTTGGGTTTTTTAATTTTTTGAGTAGGGAAGTGTGGGCCCCCCCCCCCCATTCAAATTAGTTTATACTGTCAAACTTCTCCAAGAAAGGATTTCTAAGTTTCTGTTGTTAGCTAAGGGTGAAACTCTTTCTCCTAAATGTGAGGAAACAGTCTTGCAGTTACCAGGACTTCCAAGCATGTAAAATTATGATTTTGGAAACAAGTGAATGCCGTTCTTGTACTCAAATTTTTACATTCTGCTGCTTTTTTGAAAATATATTTATTAAATATGCTACTTATCTCAAGGAGAAACATAAAAATATGCCACAGATTTAAAAAAATTGAAATTTCCCATGATAAGGAAAAATGGAAAATCTGGACCAGAGAAATACAGTGATGCAACAGCTGCTTATAAAAAATTGGAATGAAACACTAGTCACTTGAATCTATTGCTATGTTGGCTGTACCACAGTATTCAGGAATAGTTACGGCGAAAACACGGAAATCCTTTTTCAGGTACTTTTTTCTTTCCCCATTTCATTTTATATGCAGAAAGCATAACCATTTTGCAGTGAAGGCTCAGGCAACCAAAGCTCCTTTCCCTGGAAATAAGATGCTCACTTGACAATAGTGTCCTTAGAAATGTGAACCGAGATGTTCCACTCAGGTGAGTTAGTTGTTCCTAAGGTCACACAGGGCAGCAGAACTGTAGGGGCTTGGTGTTTCTGAACAGGAATGAGACATGATTCTTATGCGTAGCTGTCTTGGCTCTGAATACCTAAATTCTACCTGAACAACACTTCATTTTACCCAATATTTGAATCCATTTCTCATCTAGTCAGTTAATGAGATCAGAATCTCATGTATTTCCTATTCCCTATTGCTGTTTAATGTTGTTTCTTCCTCTGTTGAGACTTCAGATCCTATTGTTTATGATAAATCTTATTATCACTTTTGTTGCCAGGTTTTGAAGAGGCTGTCAACATGTTAGGAAAAGAAACCTTGGCAATATGATCTGAAACCACATTCCCTTTTGAAACACTTGGCACTGTACATCAGAAAGTTAGTAGAATTCTCTGTTTATTTTCATAAATATTTTTAAAACATCTTATCCTTTGAGGATGGCCATCAGTATATGTTTTCCCCAGCTGGAGATGGTGTCAGTAAAAGCACAGCACATTTACAGCTTGTGACAAGTTCTTGACTGACTGTATCCAGCAAGGGGTGCTTACGAATGCAACAGTGAAACTCTTTTTCCTGAGAGACTGCTTTTGCTTCACAAGGTCCAGCTTCTACTGACTTAGTGATCAATTTGATATCTTGTTTCAGAATCTCTGTTTTGAGCAGGTACATTAGACAACATCAAACTAGCCCCCTCCAAGAAAGCTTGTTATGTATCCTTGACCTTACATGAGACGTTACGGATCTGGTTCAGGTAGCATTTTTGTCGTGTTGTGAGGGCAAAATTGTAGTTGAATTTAAAATTCCTGCTGGTTCTCGGAGCATAGGTAATGTACTGCTACTGAGAAAAACACAGAGGGGAAGGCAAAAGGGAATAAATCCCACTGTTTGTGGCTCCTAGGTCCTTAAAGCATACAGATTGGCTTGGCTTTGGTTTTTGTGGGGCCTTTTGTTTTGGTACAGTTTGGTTTTTTTAATAAATGGAGTATTTCTCATGTTTTGTAAGAACATCTTGTAGCAAAATTTGCTCTTCTTTTCCCTGTCTAACTGTTAAATTTTTTTACTATCATTTGCCCTTACAGTAGCTGAATCTAACAGATGAAAGAATACAATCCAAGTGGTCATAGATGAAAATCCATGCTGATTCACCTGTATGTTACCAAATTAGCACCTGTTCACTGTAATCCTTCACCACAATTGCTTCGTATCTAACTACACATATCCTCTGGTTGCTGTCTCTGAGAATTTGTCTGCCTTCTTTAAATTACCTTGAATGATAGCAGTGATTTCAGCTGGAATGTTTATCTCAAAAGACACTTTTCCAGTTGTATTCAGCATTAAAAAATATATACATCTTTTTAGTGATCCTGACTCTTATTCTTAGACTGCATTTTTTAAATAGGAACCAGATTTACTGAGTTAATACAAAAATTCGAGTAATAGTGTTTCCTTACAGTATTAGTGTTGATACACATTTGTCTGAATTAGTAAGAGAAAAGTGTGTGCTTATGTCTGGTGTACTGGTGTGACAGATATATATGTATTTCTGTGCAGTCCTTCTGGCCTGATTTTGGTAGGCTGAAGATACCACTTCAGGTAAATATGGCCAATTGGAACAATCAGGACTGGATTTTTAATATCTAAGTTAATAGAGAGTCTTCAGTTACCAGAGTAAATATTTTTTCACTCTGTTAGAGCAAAGTATTTTTATGTAGCTATTAGTTATACTCAAATGTGATAGTTACTAAAAAATTGTATAACCCTTTCTTATGACAATATGGCAATAAATCCCTTTAGTGACTTCTGTATGTTTGGTCCATATCAAAACAAAGTAGCTTTAAAAATAATCACTGTGACTGCAAATGCTCATTGAAATACTACTTCCTGACATACTTTATTAAATTAGCATTGGGTTAAATTGAAACCAACCCATTATATTTTCCAAAATTAGACTTTTAAAAATAAGGAAAAATAGAAAGTTTTTGATTTAAAACACAAATATGAGCACTGTCAGTATGCCTGAAATAATTTAAAATTAATTAATTAATTTTAAAATAATTTAAGAGACATGCTGATGGAGATAGTAAAAGTGTTAAAAATATATGATTTTGTTGGAAGATTAAGATATAATGAATTTTTTATCAAGAAAGAATTAAATTCTCCTGCTTCTACTTGAAGGTTTGAAAGTGATGAGTACTAGACATAGAAAAAATGGATTGGAACCAGTCAGGCAGAAATTCTAATAAGCATGTAGGTCTACGGGTTCCTATGAGTAGATTTCTTGTGACAAGTTATAAACATGACTTAACATGGCAGACCTTGACGATATCAAGAACAAAGACTGTGAAGTGGGATTGTTGTGAACAGGTTCACAGGCTTCTGTAGCAATACTGAAGCAGCAGGCATCAAGGAATGTTCAGTATAATATATCAACCTGAAAGATCCTTCCTATGTATCTCTGCTTTTTATTATCCAAAATAGAGCATACTCACTATATTTTCTGTGATTACTCTACGTGATTCATTTCCTACAGGTGCACAGTGAGCTCCACTTTGGTATTAATTGTTGTATCTATATATGTGTGTTATCTCTACAAAAACAATTCTGTTGGTCAAAAATTACAGGAGTCCTGAAGTCTTTCCCCAAAGCCTAAATACCAAGAACTTCATATTGTATTATTCATTGTCTTGTTCCATATGCATTTTGGGGTGAATAAAACAATACTAGGTATTAATTTCATATTGGGGAAAGTACAGGCAGCATAAAGTCTAGGGGTAAGAGTCTTTAGCACAGAATGCTGTATCAGTACCCAGCTTGACTATTCAAGTTGTCATCATTCATCTTGACAAAATAAACATGATCTCAGCATTGTCTGTTCTCCTCTAGTCTGTCCTACTTCTGTTTTTGAGATATGCAAACTTTAATGGCAGTAAAGACACTTCCGTTTGATTACAGGAGTAGGTGACTTTCTCTTTCCAGCACTTAGTGAGCGCTGTAGTGGTTTAGGAATGATATTCCTTAATCCTGTTCCCACACTGAAACTCTCCAAACCATATGCTGCTCTGTCTCTCCCTGCTTTCCCTTTGACCTTGTCCCTGTGGCAGGCTGGAGAAGAGACTTGAAGGTCCAGAAGATAAAGATCACAGGTTGAGATAAGGATAACATTTTGGAAACAGCAATGAAACAAGAAAACACACACAGTAACCAGAACAACAGTAATGACAGAGGTAACAAGAAAGAACAGATTCACATGGGAAGCCCAGGACAATAAATAACACCCAAGAGCTCTCTTTGCCACATTTACTTAACTGAACAAATCCTTCCCCTCAGAAGAGAGACCGTTTCCCCTGCCCCCAGCAGTGATATGAAGTGGTTCAGAATAATATCTGAGTGCTAGCCATGCCGCTTCGCAGCAATTTTGATATTCACTCAGTCCTTTCCAGAGCCAGGAGGGACATTCAATGGGAAGTATGGGGGAAAGCAGAGGAAAACATCCTGTATATGGCTGGAGGAACATGCCATGCAGCTGATGTTTGGCAGGTTAATATGTCTCCTTCAGATGTTCACATCCTTGAGCAGCCTCCAGACCTTTGTCTGTACATTCTGGTCCAAAGCATATTGTGGTATGTGGCTTCAGAATCAGAAACCTTAAGTCACGGTCCTCTTTGTGAAAATGTGAGTATTCTTTTGGGAAAATAAATATATATATATATGTATATAGTCGCCTAATTGGCAAAATGGAATTTTGCTTCTAGTTTTTTCCTTATATCTGTGCTGTTTCATGTATCAAGCTGAAACATTGAAATAGTTATCAGTAAGTTTGGAGATGAATTGTGAAAGCATCATATCATTATTTCAATTTTGAAAAATACATAATAATCATAATATTAAGCTCAGTTTTAATTTATAAAAGAAGGCAAGCATAGGAAGCATGGTGGTTTTCAACTTTTACTTTGAAATATGCTTGCTCAGGCATACTGCTTTACCCACAGAACATCTCTTAGTAGGAAGTAGGTCCTCCCAAGAGGACTCTTCAGTCTCTTGAAGAGAAAAAGAAATCTGAAATAAGATTGGACACTACCTAAGAAAAAGTTCCTATAACATTCTTGGTAAGAATTAGAATATCCAGTGATGGTTTATGACAAAGATGTATATATTTAGCAGTTTTTGGACAACAGTAGCTGATTTTGCAACAGAAAGATAAAGCAGAAGACACTGTCTATATTGAATGTTTCAAAAGAATCATTACAAGTTTATCTTAAGGAAAATATTTTTATGGTTAGAAGATACGCTAATTATATTTCAGTATTTATATGTAATTCTATGTATATATGTTTCAGTGCCATGGTTTAACCCCAGCGAGCAACTAAGCAGCATTCATCTGCTTGCCCATCCCCCTCAACAGCAGGATCAGAGAGAATTGAAAGATTAGTAGGAATAGGTAGAAATTTCTTTTAAATAGCATTAAAAACTTTTCAAAGGACTGGTTTTAAACATACATTACAAGATTTCTCACTTTCTTTTCATATCTCTGCAATACAATTATGAACAGAAGTAAATGTTAGAGAGTGCAGGGCCATAATTTTATATTTTGTAGCTCAGAGAGTAAGTATTGATTGTTTTCACATTAGCTGATCTAACTCCAACACCATTAAAGGATTAATATATATTCATAAAATTTCATTTTCCGTTATAGCCAAGCAGCAAGCCCAGGCACTCTAGATGTAGTGCCTAAGAGTGGTACAGCATATTTCAGGCAATAAGCTGCAAATTTTATACCATCATATGATTTTGCTCTTCAAAAATCACTCAGCCATTCTCCATATAGTTGACTTAGAAGTACGTACATTTCTTAGATTCCTACTATAGCATGGTCCCCAGGCAAAGATTTCATGGGAGTGAGAATTTTCCTTGGAAGTGGGCAATTAGCTGAAGAAAAAAGAATCAATTTCTTATCACTTAGCCAGAGTCATAGAAGTTACTGTAATCTCTCATATCTATTTTTCATTTAAGTCTCCAAGTTATTTGCTAAGCATGAAGAGAAGAAAAAAGGGGAAAAAATTAAATCCACTGAGTATCTTATATCAATGAGAAAGCTTCTGCTTGCTGAACAGGATTAGCACCTCTAAAAAAAAATTGCACCAAAATCCAACCTGTCTACTAAATAGCTGGCCATTGCAGTATACCTAAAGAATAATATTTACATTTAACATCTGAATTGTTCTCAGAGTGAACTGATTTCATTTAAGAAGATGATGGGTTAGAGCTAAATATTTGGGAAAGATAAATTACCATCATGTAAATTTGTGTGTGTGTATATTTGTCAGTGGAAAGTGCACATATGTATATACATTAAATGTAAATACAAAGCTGCAAGTAATTAGAACCATTGGAACTATGCAGTGATGGAGTTTTGGTGCAATTGGCTTAGGAAGCCTTCATTTGAAGGAATACTCAGTCTAATTCAGTTTAGACAATGTCTTAAACTTCTTCTGCTAGTTCCAATAATACGGATAATATCCCTGCAATGAAAAGCATCAAGTAATTTACCATATTGCAGTCATGTCATCTAAGCTATCTGGAACTATTTGGTAAACGCTCTTTCACTGAACCCTAAAACAAAAAATAAAAGAAACATAATAAGCCCTTTTCTATTGTGATATCATCCTGTGTTTAGATCAAAGCAGTTCAAATTGTCGAGCAGATTAATTGTGAAAACAAGTACATGTGCTGTAATCTGTTTATGAAATGTCCGAAGTGTAGTTATTTTGAGTACTAAGGATAAGTAACAAATACTTCAGGATTTCATTTCAATAATGCAGCCTATTCAAATTTACAAGTTATTAAAGTAGAAGTCAATGCAATAATTTGAAATACACCAAAGTACATTCAGACCAACATTAGGACATGGCAGTGAAATATTTTGTTTTGGTAAAAACTTAACAGAGAAAAGGATTGTGTACAGAAACTAACAATAGGAGTGAACTGATGTATTTAACAAGCTTTTTAAGGTTTTCTGTTTAAAACAGGAGCCTAAATCGTTTGTCTACCAACCAAGCATTTTCTAATACAGAAGTCTCACATTCTAAACTTTCAGATGTCTTTTTCTCAATAGAGATAAATTGTACGTAAATTTCATTGTATTAAGCTTTAGATATCTGGATTCAATTTAAACATAAATTATTAATCACACCAAATGTGTTACAGAATTTGCTTGAGTCGTTTGAAATAAAATCAAAAATGTTAAGCAACAAACCTGAGAGAGACTCAATAAATAAAACTACATAGCTCTACTCAATACATATTTCCATGCAGAATTGACTTCAGAGAAGCATTTCATAATTCATTGTTGGAAAAACCCTTGCTGGTTTAGTCAAGCAAGAAAATTACCCCCAAAGCCCATAAGATTTATAATGCTTAGAAAACAAAAAGGAAAAAAATGGCAACAAAAGATAAGGGCAATTCAAAACCTAATGAGACATTTTAGGCCTCATTTGCATCTCTAACCTGATGCAATTCTTCAAAATGTTTTTCTTACAAATTTGCATACTAAAAGCTTATTCTTCCCTAACCAAAATGATGATATTTCCCACACTATACTAAAGTTAGCATTAGTTTAAAAGCTGCTTATAGTCACTTCTAGACAATGACTAGAGTATTGTTTTTGAATTCACACCTCTGTTAGAGCTGATACTGCAACCAAATCCTTTTTTTATACATATTATGCCTGTAAATTTAAAACAGAGATTTTACAGATAATTACTACAAAGCATGGTAACTTTATCAGTGAACAGCCTTTTTTGCTAGACAAGTCTATTTTTTTTAATTAAATGTAAATTTAAAAAAATCCAAGTATGTGGATAAATGTCTTTTGATTGGGGAAGCATCATCTGGTGAATAGTGTATGTATGGATTTCCAAAAGGCTTTCAATGAAAACCTTTGTCAAAGGCTTTTAGGGAAATCAAGCAGCCGTGACATAAGGAAGGTCCTTGCATGGATAACTAATTGGTAGAAAGAAACACACCAGACATATGTTCCCTGTAATCAGTAAAGCAAATTGAAAAACTAAGGTTCTCTTCACCAGAGGATGCCCATCCTATTGGCTCTATATGTCCTTTCAAATGTGTGGTTAAAGGACCAGTCTTCTGTTTACATTTTGGTTTTAAATTAAAGTTTGAATTTGAATTGAAATTTGGTATTTTCAGAAATGGAATAAATGCTTTTGTTAAAATGACAAGAGGAAACAGAATGTCTGTTTATTCTTCCGATCTGAATATGAATTTTTTAATCTGGTTCAAAGATTAAAATATTTTAAATTAGATTAACTAATTGGGGCTAAGTTGCATAATGGAAATATTTAATGCAAAAGAGAAATAATATAAATCTGGAACATTTGATGATGTGTTTAAGAAGACACAAACTTTAGGTGCAAATAAGAATGATGAGTGATATCAAATATTATAAAATTATGAAGGCTATAAAATGCAAGCATGGTATGGATTTAAAATTCCTTTTAAGCCATAGCCTTTACACAGGAAAGCACTCTTTAGAATAAATGCTTACCTAAGAATTGTTAAATTTTTCATGCACAGCCCTGAAGCGAGAAATCTGTCACCTGAAATTATCTTTGCTTTGTGTGTTTTCACACTTCTGTTAACAGCGAGCTGTTAATTGATACGCACAGGAGACTCACAAAAAAAAAATGAAAGGTTGTGGACAACATGCTGCCACATTATGGATTAAACAGCTCACAAGGTTTTCTCAAATAACTGATATTAAGGAACTTTTGCTTTTATATTAGCTTTTTACATAATGTTTCGAATACATCAAAATCCTTGATCGGTTTTAAACAAATAAAGCAGAAAAATAGGAATCTGAAATAATTTCCTTGAAAGTCCCCTGAAAATAGATGTTTGAGTAGTGGGGAGAGATCCAAAATTATATCCCAGTTCTGTAGAAGGAGTAAAATGAATTTAATTATAATATTGTAATTCCTTAGATATTTGACAGTTAGAATGAAACCACATCAATCCTTTTATAAAGGTGCTGTTTATAGAAGTATCTGTCACCTAAATATATGAGACTACAAGTTTTTAGATGCCTGTTGCTTCGTACCCAGTAACATTAGGATTTCAGAAACTTATGCAAGCTTAATCTGAGCCCTTTGACAGGCGTGCTTACCATCTCAGGTGGGTGTAATAGAAATAGGTGAATACATAATTTTGTCTAACACTTCCTCAAACATATTTCTCAAACTACAGCATGTTAAAGTATTAGAACAAAGTCTAGAAAAATGGACCCACATTATTCCTTAGGAAAACATTCAGTTTCTCTGTCCAATATATATTTCAGAAATTCCACTCTTAGTTACTGCCTGACTCTGGAGGGACCTTAACTCCAAATACCTTGGCTTTTTAACATAAAATAACAAGAGCTTATATTTCTTTACATGAAAAAATGCCTTGATCTTGGCAACTGAGTAATGTTATGTCTAGCTAATTCCTAGGTATTTTTAGGGATCCTGTGGTTTTGTCCAAGGCCAAGAAGGCAATCAGTCCAGAGAGCTTCTAGGGCTGCATCTGCCTTCTTAAAGAATACTGCAGATACTAGATGCTGCATGCTATTTCTGGATTGAGATGCATAATTAGAAATTCTTCATCTCCTCCTAAAATTATGTGCTGTGCAGAAGAGAATTCGAGGTTCCTTGAGCCAGCAAAATTGCAAAAAATCTCACCAACCTTAAATTTATAGCCTCAGAACAAAAACAATACAGCTGGAAAAATTTTAAGTCTTGGCATTTACCACTCTTGTTTTCCTATGAAATAACCACATTAAAGTACTACATGCCAGCACCTTTACATTCCCTGTTTCCTCCCTCTCCCCAGGGCAATTTCCCTGAATTAAACAGACACACTTTTTTCTCAACAG
Source organism: Petroica traversi (assembly GCA_025920805.1). Lineage (NCBI taxonomy): Eukaryota > Metazoa > Chordata > Aves > Passeriformes > Petroicidae > Petroica > Petroica traversi. The sequence goes on from JAHLSL010000015.1 coordinate 2,232,842, forward strand.
GACATGCATAAACAGACGAGAAGTGTATCCTTCTGAAATAGTACTGCAAAGGAAAAAAAAAAAAAAAAAAGACTGTCCTCTTCCTCAATTTTGGGGAAAAAAATGGCTAATAGCCTCAAGTTTTAAAGATGCTCTCAGAGATAAGATGCCAAGTTGAAGGAGGAGCCTCATTATAGTTCTATGCTCTGAGATTTTAGGCATCAGACATTTCAAACAGCTTGTCTTAGATATTGCCCATTATCTATCTGAAAATACCTGCACATAGACCCCTAAGTGAACCCAGCTCAGTCTATTTGTCTCATGCTTTGAGAAGCAAACTTTGACATCCTGTATCAGAAGCTTTCTCTTAATTCCATACTGCAAACCAGTTATCTAAACATTACCCATGCATTATGTAATTTTCAGCTTTGTTAGTTTCTTCTAGCTTTTGTGTTAATCACTGGTAATTGTGAGAATATGAGAAAGATTTTTCATCACTAGTAGTAAGAACCCTGCCTTCTGCAGGAAATTTTGCCTGGTCTTGTGGCAGGCAAACATACCTTCTGGAGGGATTGCAAAATCTCACTGGCTTCACTGACATGGCAACGACCTTTTGTTATCCTCATGCTTTATAAACCTCTCTGTCATAGTTATTTTCAGTAGTTCTTCACCCTTCTGTTTCTCTTGTCACCCAGCTACATTCATGTTGGCGTACAGAGCTCAAGTTATTTTCTGTCCATATGGTCTCAGTGAGTTAATCCATTTCTAGATTGTTGTACGTCAGTGCTGAGCACTCTTAAATATTTTCTTGCGAATTTCCATCTGGAAGTCAACATCTCACCTCCTGTCTTTCTAATATCTTTTTGTAGCAATTGCATAGATTCCTCAGAACACATGGAAAATTAAAATTGCCCCATTTTAAATTCTGTTTCTTGAGCCTTTCCTCTTTCTGCAGCATTGGCAACTACTGCATTATTGCCCTAGACATTTATTTTTATTTGAATTGCATGTGTTAATTAATTAATAATTCAAAATAATTTTTAAAGGGTCTGCAGCTGTATTTTCCTTCAAAAATTGTTTTTATTTTTGCTATGTGTTGGATGATGGAGAGAAGAAAAACCTGTATGTAGGAATCTACATTTATTTCACAAATATAAGTATTTCTCATTTATAAATAATACAAGGTCTTCACAGTTTATTGTCTCTTGGGTTTTGGTAGTAATATTTTAATAATTTTCTTATTTAAGCAAAGCAATTATTTTTAATATTTTTGTATATTATCATTATCTTAATTTGTGATGCCAGAGAACCAAACAGTTCTACTTTCCCCCTTTAAACAAATTTGTCAGAATTCATCATCTCTAAATTGCAATAGTGCTCTTTTCAAGGATTCCAAAACATAATAAAACTTTGGTAAGGGCTTTTGTGACAATAAGATGCATTAACTTTGGCCCTTTAAATGTTTTTTGGGGGTTTTTTAATTAGTGTTACTTTAATTTATTAATTATGTTTCTCTTTCTTAATTATAAAAGAGTAATTTTTAAATACAGATAGACATTTTTGTCTTATCCAAAACAAGAAATCGTAAGAAAATATCTGTGAGAGTTGTTAATAATAACAGAGATTTATCTACAATTTTATTTTCTTTTTGACATTCAAAAATTAATTAAGTGTGTTTACAGAGGTATCTATTCTTTCTTTCTCTTTCATTGTTCACATTTCCAGCATTCTAATAGCACAAGGGTAGAGTTAATGCATCGAGCCTCATCATTTGTTGATTGTGGCTATGGAGGCAGAATAGCTAACCCAGGAGAGGGGCTGCTTTGCTTCCTTTGTCACCAGAGCAGTGCTGTGCTGTGAGCAGCAGCAGTTCATGTTGTGCTGTGCAGGTGTGCTATTGTGTGACAGTGACACTGCTCACACTGCCATTGGAAGTGTCTCCTTTCCACAAAGGGCCTCCTTTTCCCTTCCCCAATTCCCACCTCATGCCCCAGAGTTAACGGTGGCTAATTGAAACTCTGAAGATATTTTTAAGATTTTTCTTAAGCCTGGAAAAAGCTGAAATTAAAACAAGATTTCGTATATCCTTCTGCTCTACAGATAATACACCAAACTTTTAAATCTGTTAGCAACCAGCATAAACTGAATTATCTGCAGCCTGCCATACATTATACTGTGAGATCCACAGCAGGATGAGTACTGGAGAAATGCAAAGATCACAATTACTCATATCCATGTTCCTTAGAAACAGATGAATTTTTTAGCTTTCAGAACCCTGTAATTTTAAGGATTATTTTAAAATTATTCTGATAACACAAACTGGTTGTAGATAATGGTTAAATTTATACTCTTCACATGTTATAAATGGTAAGGACATGATTCCACAAAACTACAGTTTGAAGGGTCTTTCAAGATGTTTCTGTGAATTTTTTTTTTTTGCATGTCAAATGTCTGTTCTACATAATATTACAAAAGCAAGGAAACTTTAGCAGAAATACATCAAGCTATTGGGTATTACATATCAAGTCACAAGATATCTAGCCTAGCTATTGCTTAGTATTACTAGGAATTCCATTTTAGAAATCTATCATTCCCTTATGAAAATAAACTCTTCTAAGTATAGTTATGGCTTTGCTTCAAAGTCCTTAACTGAAGAGAAAGTGAACTGCATGAAAATTTCTAAGTGAGCTGAAAAAATAAGTAGTAAAAATCTAAAAGCATTTAGATGTCAAAAAGTGTAATCAATATTATTTATTCTCGACAGTTCTAACAAGTACCTTTGCTGGGGTAAAGCGTAAGCCTATGAAGGTAAACTAGAAATTTCAGAAAGCAAGTGCAAAGGAAGATGCACCAAACATTTTTAGAGGAGATTTGTATCTTTCAGGAGTGTCTAATAAAAAGAAAAAAATATGGCAGCTATGACAAGATCAGTAAATAGAACAACCTGACAGGCAATGATACTGGATAAAATTAGCACTTAGAAAAGAGAGGGACCGGGATATCTGCTGAATGACTGAAAATAAGATGGCTCAGCCTGTAGTCTTTCCCAGAATATGCATTACTACATCCTTTGCCCCAATTCTCTTTTTAAAATACCACCTTCCGTTCCCTTTCCTTCCACCAGCACAGTGATGAACTATTTGTAGATGCTGTGGAAGATACTTCTGCTACAGCACTATGGACTTGCTAAGATCTAAATCACTTTAGTGATGAACAAAAATGTTACTAGCATTGTAAAATCTTATCATTCTGTCAGAAAACAAAAAGAAAAAAGTAATAATTTTTTTGTACAACAAACCCATATTTTCAAATGTGTTTCCCTGATATTAAATCTAAATTGATGATTCAGTGACAGATGGGAATAGAGCCGTTACGTATAATGCTCAAAATTTAGTAAATAATCACCACCAAAAAAGCTAAAATCAGAAGCATAAACGGTCAAGTGATTTCCAAAGAATGGGATGAGAAAAGGGTTTGGTTTCACAGAAATAAGAGTGAATACTAGAATTCTGATCATCACCTCAGAAAACCACATGTACACTGTACTAGATGCAACTTGGTTTCAAATAGTGCAGGAACATGGACAATAAACATTCCATGTCCCTTTCTGCTTATTGGTGTGTGATTTCTCCCACATCCTGATGTAACATCCACACGTTGTTGCATGTGCCTCTCCTATTTAAATGTACACACAATAGATGCTATAGATGTTGCCCTCTCTAGTGCAAATTAAGGGCTTTATAGACAGTTGCAAGCCATATGATCTCAAGTAAAAATCTTTTCCAGATGAACTAGTGAAGTCTCTTTTACTTTTTTTTTTTTCAAAATTAATATGTAGCCCCCAAATTTTGCCTGGTATTTATCATTCATTTTTGTTACATGTCTAATTCTATTTCATATGAATCCTAGCAATATTATCTTTGAGTAGTGAAAAAATTAATTCTGACTCATTCTTGGCATATTTTTATTATAGTTATATGACATTTGCAAAAGGATATCTTTACCTTTTATATTTTATTACATTTGGCTTTAATGAAGATGTAAATTTACTCAGTGCACAATAACTTACAAATACAAAGATCTAGCTTGCTTGAATAGGCAGAATAGCATTTTGAAATCAGCCATTTCTCATAATTTAAAGAAATCTGGTTTAGGGGACAACTGCTTGCTGTTATCCTTTTCTTCATTCAGTGACCCAGACTATGCCTTGCTTGCTAACTTTTGCTTTTTAATTGGGGGGGGTGGGGGGGTTGGGATGTTTTGATCACTTCACAAGGAACTAGGCTGAAAATTCACCATTTTATTTATCATAAATTGCTAAATAGTTCTCAGGTGGCCATGTCTTTTGTTAATTGCTTTTGACTGCGTATTTGCTTATTTTATACGCATGCAGTTACTAGAATAATACATAGGCATGCAAAGTTCAAGCACCAAAAAAACATAGGAGAATGAAGGCCTTGGCACTGGAAAACTCATACCTTCCATTGCTCCAACAGAAACAGTGCTGTGTAGAGAAAATGTATTATGGTGGGCAGAATCACGTGTGCTCTGGTGGAAGTGTTACAAAGGAAGAGTATCCAGCAGCGTGATTTGCATCATGCTGTGTGCGCCGCCTACACTTTTCAGCAGTTGGTTCTGTGTCTGTAATTTATTGCTCTAGAAACCATTATAATAATACAAGAAATGCTGCAGCAAGTGTAGAGGAAAGAACACATCACAGTTAGACTGTAATGACTATTTAGACTATTTAAACTCACTCAGCTTGTTTTACATCAGAAAGACAAGTCCTTTTCAATTACCTATTTTAAGCATGTTGCTTGGCTTTCTGGTCTCATAGTGGTTGAGCTTAAATATACTATTACACATTTTAAGATAGTTATGATCGTATCTGTCCAAAAATGCAAGACTAAATATAAAACAGTAAAATCATAAATTATAAAAGGTGTGCTATTTCCTGCATAAGAAATTGGTCTTGTTCTCACATAAGTACTCCATAGAGTATGAAAAATATCTGATGGAATCTCACTGTACATCAGCTATACAATTATTTGTCTTTCTGAAAACAAGGGTATTTAATATACTAATATTATGGCCTTCTTCATGAGGTAGGAGGGACATAGGGTGGGGTTTTGTACCTCAGCTTTTTAATTAGTGTGTCATGGAGGGGAGGGCCAGTATAAGAAAGAAATGCCTGAGGCTGCCGAGAGTCCTTCAGTGGACCAAACCAGGACTTCCAGCTGGTGGTCAAATTTCACCTTTTCAGTCTTCATTTCAGCACAGGACATGGCCCATAATTTTTGTCCTCTGGAATTTTTATCCTATGTCTTTCAGCACACAGCTTGTTTCTGTGTTTCTACTGTCCTGCAAAATGAGAGCAATTTTTTTGAGATTATTGTGCTTTTATCTTCTGCAGGATAAAACCAATTTTTGTAACTGCATACTTCTTCCTCAGGCATCCAAATTCTTGTTTTGACAGGAGGAAATTACTGCAAACATTGATGTAATGTTCTGATTTCATTCCTTGTCCTTCATTTATTCTGTGTCAGTTCTTTTCCCTCTGTGTTTTGCATCTTTTTTCTTAATTTTCTAAAACGCATAATCTAGAGTAGAGGGGACAAAAAGGTTTTGATTCTAGAATCCTTTAAACCTCTTTTATTGTAGATTTCTCTACTGCCCTTTCCACAAAGTTTTCTCTTCTGCCTGTCACTCATTGACTCCACTCCAATGAACATTCCTTTTCTCTTTTGGCAGAGCTCATTTACAAATCCTAAATGTTCCTCTCTGTCAGTTTACTTCTTTGTCTCTTTTATTACCGTTGTTCTTCATTCCCAGAGCTCTTTTCTGTCACATCCTTTGCTTCTAGCCTGTTACTACCTTTCCTTAAGCTATTTCTGCATTTCATTCATATTTAATGTTTCCACAGTTCTAACATCAGTATAGTCTCTTCCTTAACCTCCCAGCATAAGTAATTCCTTCTGCCTGAAATACTCTCTTTTTGAAACCACCTATTGCTTTGCTACCATATGCCTACCCTTTTCTTGGGTATGTTAAGCAGCCAATGTACATTTGCTTCCTTATCCTTTACATGCCATGTGAATTTTTAGAAATCTTCGTGGTTTTTTAGCATTCAGTACAAAAAACTGAATAGGTACAGAGAAGCATGATGTGCTCCACAAAATGGTGTTGTAAAAAAACCCAGCATGAGGGATAAACACATGTTCCTTAGGATGCTGCTTTGGCTAATTTTTCCTGATCTGTTTACATTAATACAGTACACAGGAATGTCATATATAGGAAGGAATAATTGCTAGCACCAAACCTAATTTAATTTTCCCTGATACAGCCTGATGGAAACAAAATGCTTAAATGCTAAAGCATTTTCACCAACTCAGTAAGCATCTCTTCAGAAGAATAGATACAGTCATCAAGGGACTGACCAACTAGAAAAATCAAAGGCAAAATTGTATTTTCATCCTCTCTTTTATTTGGTGCTTTGTTTATCTCAGAGTAATTGTTGGGCTTTTTCCCCATAGATTGACTTGCTCTGAAAAAAAAAAAAAAAAGCCTCATTCAATAGTCTGTTTTCAACCCTTGAGTGCATATATAAAATTTGAACATACTTTAGCACAATGAGTTCAAAATACATGTATATTTATTTTCCTAGAAGTGTATAGGTATACTAATAGCTTTTAGTTTTCTGATAGAATGTGGGGTGTTTGAGTTGTTATTATCTAACTTGAGAGAAAATCCATAAAATTACTTATGTAATTTGTATTGTATGTTGTATTCCTTAACAGAGCCTTATTTCCTAAGAAGTATTTTTCCTTTGAGCAGAGTACAATTAAGCAACAGTTATGCCACATTTTCCAGAACCACTGGAAAAGTTTGAGAAACTATAAACAATAAAACAGCAATATAATTGTTGACATTATCTATAATTAAACAGATTAACAGCCTAAATTTTTATATTGGAATGGTTTGGTTTGCCTTGGGTTTTTTTTCAAAGCATTTTGCTATTTATTTAGGAAATTGCAACTAATAGTAATACAACACAATAGTGCTAAGATATTTTTATGACTCTACAGGTTTGGGGTTTTTTTTTGGTCTGTGTGTAAATTTTTAAAACACTCTCATAATTTTGTTTTGTTTTGTTTTCTTAAAAAGTGTATCTGGAAATGTTTTCTTTCCTCCTTTAAATCACTTACGTATGCTCCATAAAAAGGTGCAACAGACAAGCCTGTAATTTTTCCAAACTGTCATTCAGTCAAATGCATTACTTGAGGAGGGATGGGCTATTGCATTTCTCTGAGTTAAATTATTAAAATCTTATTTTTATGAACTTGTTGAATTAAGACTTGATTTTCAGCAGTGACACCTCGCTTAGGATTCTTCTTTGGTGTTTTGCTTCTCTCTCCACACCAGAGAAAACACTTTTTACTTCTGCAGTGTGAACAAGATCCTAGATATTTCATATCAGAATTAGCAAAAAGTTCACATTTTGTTAGGGCTGCTTAAAGTATAAAAACATTTACACAGATCTAGCCTTCACTAGTCACTTTCTTAAACTGTTCTGAGTCAGCCCATGAACTTTTCTTCCACATCAAAGCTTATTTCCAACTGGGCATTAAAATCAGCTTAAGCCATAACTGATCCTGCCTGATGTGGGGCACCATCTGCACCATTTCTAGTACCTGATTGAAATTCTTTTAATTTTTTTATCAGTAATTTATGAACGTATGTGATATGAAGTACAAAAATTTTAATTTCTCCCTCCTCCCCCCTCCCGCCCACTTTTACAGGCTACAAATAAAGTATGACTATGTAACAATCTAACTGCCTATTATTTCTATGTCTGTTGCACATAAAAATATTTTTTATCACGTAGTCCACAGCATTTTATTAATCTTATCAATTTATTCTACTACCTCTGAATGTTTTCTGCTTTTTGCCTTACTATTTTTCCCTTCCTTTCAGGGCTTAGTGACATGAGTTCAGCTGCTCTTCCCTCTTGGCCAGTCCTTTGACTCAGTGTCTGTGCTGACATATCTCCAGAATACTGCCAACACCTCTCCATTTGCAGCCCTTGCTGCTTAACCTTTAGTGTAAAGCTCTGTACAGAGCTGATGAACACGAGGGAATGATGCCATCAGATATCCCTGTCCCTAAGATCAACAGGTGACTTCAGAGCTGTGGTGTAGACAAGGAGGGAGAGCCCTACTGTGCCTGCCAGCAGTGACAAGAAGGGCCTCCCCTCTCCTTTGAAGGAAGCTGACTTGCAGCAATCTGTGTTCACAGTCCTGCTTGAGATGCTGAATGCTGTGCAGTACAGTGCTGATGTTTAATGGTTTAATCAATGAGTCAGAAACCAAAACAAACCTCTAGTCCCATTCAGAAGTTGCATTAAGGAAGAAAAGAGTTTATGAAGGAGTAAATGCTAAATGTATTTCTAATTTAAAGTGACTCATTGTTTTCACAGGTGGATAATCACCTTAATGATAAAACAACACCATGATACAAGGCCACAGAGGCCACTTTGTCCAACCTAATCAAAATATTTTCATCTCAACCCATAACTTTATTCATATAGGTTTATCCTTACCCACTCACTGATGCCTTTTATGATCCATTTAATGACAATCAATAAACACTTTTTAAAAATTACTGGCAATCTCAGAGCAGGTTAGCTGGCTGTTGGCTGACCCTGAAATGACTGACAAGTGGCAGTTTATCTTATGTTTCTCGATCTAGCAGGAGAAGTAAGCAAACATTTAATTTCTATTATGACTTGGGCCCAGATTTGTCAGGAGTTCTGTTGACACAAAGTGTCAAATACATGAGCTTTAAAGAATTTCCTTTAAATTTATTTATGCATCTAATGTAATATTGTAGTACTTTTTACGATACACTCCTTTGGTGGTGTAAGTTTATCTATGACTAAGAAGTACATTAAGTTCACTGTGCTGTCACTCTCTTTTCTTTTTTTTTTTTTTTTCTTTTGGTAGGAATGTTTTTTTAACTGACTCCTTTATAATGACCAGCATAAAATAATTACCTGTATCTATGGATGTAATTTTTGTCTCCAATGGCTAATAACATGCTTGTTATTCTGTAGCCTGTCTGTATCTTTCCTCACCTTGTGAACCATGCTGTTATTGTTAGTTTTTGTAATGCAGTGATGTCTAGTGATCACTGTAAGTTTCAGAGCTCTTTTGTGGTGTGAATTCTCCAAAATCAAAGATAGTCCATATACTAGAAAGCTTACACACATCCTAACACCACATCCGACAGGCAGACACAGTGAACAGAGCAGAGAGAAAATCTAGTAAAAACACCATCTTATTTTTATTATTCAAATGGAATGGGACAAGTTACCACCTTGCTTTTTATCTTCTGGTAATTTTTGTGGAACATTACAATAAGTGAGTTCTGGACAGCGCTTTTTTTACTGTAGAGCAATGACTGCTTGGGCTGTTTCTCTGAGGTTGTTTCATACAGGGGTTTTGGTGATACAAATGATTAAATTAACATGATCAATCAGATGATGAAATGTGTAAATAAGATAAAAGCTAGAAACCAAAAGTGAATTTTTAGTGAACACCAGAAATAAGGAATTTTGACTTGGATGGTATGATGAAACAGGTCTTAGTTACTCAGCAAATGGGGGGGGTTGCAGCTGGAGAAGAACTGAAAATTTAGAACAGGCAGATGAGAGACATCATATGTAAAATAAGACAAGATAGGAAAATAAGGAAGGAGAAAAGAAGAGAAAAACAAAAATTTCTTTCATTTGGGGGAAGACATATCCAAAGTATGCAGAGTAAAAGGAAGTACTACTTCTATGAAGTGTGAGCATATTAACTGTGCAAAAGAAAGAAGTGACTGTCTGCACTGGTCTCCACCAGGTTTTGAAGAGAAAAACATGGGATTTTTTAGATTATAGGATAATTTATGTGGAAAGGGAAAGTTACTCCAACCTCCAGATCAATGCAGGGTCAGATATGATTTCAAAGGTATATTTTTAAAAAGTCACATAAAAACTATTTATAGAATGGTTTTTAATAATCTGACATCAGAAGATGAGACCTAGTACTACTATTGTCACAGTGGTGACAAGACATGTGGTGTTTCCCGGGTGTGTTTGCATATAACAACTAGCAAACATTACACTGATCATTTTATTATTGCATTTTCTTGTGAAAATGACACAGGATCACACTAGCAACTTCTTTAAGTCAGACTGCTTTGTGTATCAGAGTAATCATTGCTCCAAAGCAGGCAAAGCATCGGAGGGACTCTCTCTCCTGCTCAGCAGCTGTAAAGGAACTAGGAAATGGCATCATATGCTGTTCTCTGCCTTCCTTCTATATCTACTTAATGTCTAAAAGGTGTGAGATTGACTACCAAGCAGGAGGTGGAGGGAAAGTTCAAGGGAAAAAATGAAGTATGCTGGTCAAGCAAGTCAGAGTCAGATGGCAGAGTTCAAGGGGCAACAAGGTATCAGTCACTGTGATAGGAATTGGTCTCAGACAGTTGCGAACTAGCTATTGCCAAGAATGTGGAAAAGAAATACTTTAAACACGATTTTCAAGAACAAAATGGTATCTTCATAGAATATAAAGCCTCCTACTGAGACCTAAAGCTTTTTTTACGATAAATAACTACATTTAAGGAGTAATCCGATAACTTTAAAATGCTGTAACACTAACAGTCTTTGGTTAAATCCCATTTATTAGAGTAATCATCCAGCAGAATTACAAAATGGTTTGGTTTTTTTGGCCTTAGCTCTGATTTAGAATATCCTATAAACTTCTTTGCACTTCTATGTATCTGAGCTTCCCCAATTTCAAAACAGAGTTATAGTTCTTTACTGACTGATAAACGCTTGTAAGGTTCATTACTGTTTGTCAGATGGCTTTGATGACAATCAACATAGTTAGCAGAATCAAAAATCATGTGAGAATTTAAAATTTTGCAGCCTTTGGATGAAGAGGACACTTGGCAAAATGGAGACTCTCTGTCCTACATGACACTGCTATCCTGTTACTAACATACGTATTTAAGTACAAAAGCGATAGAATTAAACAATTTCTAAATGATTGATTAACACCTCTGAAAAGGTGTTAATCTTTTCTCTGAAAAGAAAATTAGCTTTTCTTTTAACTAATGACTGAAAATCTCTTAAAGCCAGGAATTATTCACTTCAAATGTCATGGTATAAAAATTCAAACAATAATTCAGGTATAAATTATATTTTCAGTTGAAAGTCTACATGCTTTTCTGTTGCTGATGAAGACAAACTGCTTTTGTTGTGAATAGCAGTCAATAAAAATGAACTTTTTTGCTTTATTTGCTCTTTGGCAGAGAAACTAGTTTTCTTTTGTATGTTTCACATCTGGGGTTTGTGCTTTGGTTTTGATTTTATTTGGGTTTTTTTTTAATAGGAGTTCAGGCATCTTTATTTTATGGTCTGTATATAATAAAGCCATACACCGAATTACCCCCACTGACTATATAAAATCTATTGTGTTCATGTGATAGTGAAATTTGGGGTGGGAGACAACAAAAATAAAATAACAGCATAAAATCCAAAGAATTCTGAAAGATTAATTCTTCTTGATGCTCAAAGATGGCTACAGAATATTTTTCTGCCATTTTTGAGATGTGAGAAACATTAACAATGAGGAGGGCTTTAGGTCAGGATCACTGTGCATCATAGATGGCATTATCTGCTGATTTAGCTAAGCTGGATACTGCTGAAAAATAATCCTTTTTGTGCCCTTGTCAGTGGCTTTGGCCTAGAGTAATATAAAATCAGCTTTACCTGAGTCAGATAATCGTTACAAAATTAATTTTGTTCTTGACTCACAGAAATAATTGGGAAAAAAATATATTTCTTAGGTTGATGAATATTATTGTAAGTTAAAGCTTACTCAGATATATAAAATACTAAGTGCTGCTGGTAATTGAGCAACTGTTTGCAACTGTAAATTAGCTGCTTGAATTGAAAACAGATGATTACTAAAAGCACTTTTTCCCCCCCTAGAAAACTTGCAGTTCTCTTTTTCCTTAGCATTCACAAGGGGCATCCAGTTAATCATACTGAGGTCTTTCCCTTAGTGCTGCAGTAGCTGATTACCCAGCAGGAGGTGCAGTTCCAGCAGGGTAAGTCAGAATGGTGTTGGTTGTTCCCTAGGGAGGACATCCTGTAAAAACACCAAGGTTGAGAACTGTCATATTCACAGCAGTAGGTGCATTTTCCTCAGAAATTAATGGAGCAAGCTGGGCAAAAATGTTTTTAAACTACATCTTCCCTAGAGTAAGATGCAAATTCAAAGCTCTTTTGAAGCATTGGAATGAAAGTTGAAGATAAGACTTTTTAGTTTTTGACATTGATGATATAGGCAACACTAGCAGTACGAATATTAAATTGAAATGGAAGATAAGTGGGGCAAGTGTTATTCAAGCAGCTCCCAAATGCAGTCCTAGCTGTTTCAGAGCTAGTTTAACTAAGGTGCTTGTAATTATGGTTATTTATTGCAGAATGCCTGCCACATATTTCCTTCCCTCAATTTTTTATTAATTGATCAACAAAATTTTCCTGAAACAAGAGGATTGAATATAATCTTGCCCTCTAGACTCCCATCCAGCAAAAGAGACTTAGAAGGAATGAAGCTCTGAGATGCAGCTTTTTTTCCAGCTGCAGTTTATGCTGATCAGTGGCACACAGCAGCTCTAGTCTGCTTTCTCAGTTGAAGGCAATGCAGCACAAAGTGATTGGGATCTGTTTACAGAAAGATTGTGCAGAAACATTAAGAGCCTTTTATCAAAGGCATAAGAAGAGTCTATGTAATAATACACAGTTTCTACAGATTTCTTACTAATAGAAGAAGATAATCCTCAATGATTGTCTCTAATAGATAGTGCAAGGACTGTACAACCTGGTCACAGATTCTGTTTCCCACATGTTTTTGGCCTCAGTGGTTTTGTCATCTTGTCTTTGCTTCAGTTCAGTGCTGCTTTTTTGTTCTTCCCAAGTGTTAGCTCTTACTATCTGTCTATTAACTCTGGGTTGTGAGAATATGAATGGCCATGCCTGGAATCCACCTAGCATGGCACACCAGAGACCAAGATAAGAATGGAATAAAAAAAAAAAAGGGGGGGGGGGATTAGAATAAAAAAGAAAAGGGAAAAATAATGTTCTCCATTAATTTATTTTTAGTCTGCAATAATATCTAGCTCAAGGACTTCCTGATCCAGAAGTGATATCTCTGTGTGAGAATATTCCATTAAGCTTACACAGTCAGTCTTTATTTCTTCTTTAACCAACAGCCACTGCTAACCCTAGCTGGAAATCCACTCCCTAAAATAGAATTAAAGATACCACTGAAAATTTGAAAAGACACAAAACTTGCAAGGCTTTATTTTCTTTTCATTTATGCAGATTTATATTGCATCTGTCCCATAATTACTGTGACGTAAATACTAGTTCAAAGAGAAATTTATGATCTTTAAAATCATTCCAGTATAGTCTATAAGTCATTAACTTCCATAAAATACTACCCTCAATTTCACTTTGTCACCATATCTGTAGAAATGTTTCCATATCTTTTTATTTAATGCATAAGCATCTGATAAACCATAAATGAAACACTGAATATTAAATATATTTTTAAATAGCTTTCATGTAATATTTCTTTTTGGTACACCTGAAATATTTTCAATATCTCTAAGTAAAACATAACCTGATACTGCTATTGAAGGGAGACAGCATACAAGATGACAAATGTGAAAGGCAACGTCAATTAGGAGTTCTGTGTCACCAAACAGTCTATAAATACTGGTGTAATATCTCCAAAAGTCAAGTGACAAGGCCTTCATTGTTCTTTAATAGGACCCAGTTGTTCATGAACATATGGGAAGCTAGCTTATTAATAAAATTTTTCTTCCCTAGTCGTCTTAATTCTGTGAGATTGTAAATTATGCAGCCAGGGTGAATTAGAGTAACTCACTATTACCAGATATTCCTGAGAGATTTTTTCCATAAAGAACTTGATGAAGGAGGTTTCTAGCTTCTCTCTGGACATTTTTTTGGGTAAATTCATTGCATTTTTCCAGCAATGTGCTGAAGGGCAAGCATCATTTTAAACCTATGTGAATTAACCGGAGATTGAATGCTGAAACACAAAGGATCTTAGTAGGCAGGAGACCTCAAGTATCTATTTAGTCCACTCACACAGGAAGACAAGTTCAAGTCAAAACTCAGGACTGAAAACTACCCAGGCTCTGACCTGATGCATTTTGCAATGCAGATTTAAGCAAAATTTTGCATTCTGAGATAATATTTTTAACACCTTCCAATTAATTCTAATTTTATTTGTAAAATATATGTTTTATGAAGTCTACACACACGATAAATTTGCACATTTACTCTGCTTCATAAGGTAAAGGAGTATGCCCTCCCTGACAGCAATGCACTTTAATATATTGCAGTGTTTAAATTTAGATATTTGAGGCTCCCACTAGACAACAAGTTATTAAAACATCTGCCTTTCCATAAGCCATTCTGTTCTCTGCCATTCCACATGTCCTTTTCTACTTCACCAGGCAAAATTGCCCAATCTAAATTTCAGCTCAAGTGTTTGATGGCTTTCACGCTGAGCTCAAACTGTTAGTGCTTCCCTGAGAGAATAGAATTGAAACGGGATTTAATCTAAAATAACAAAATAGAATAAAGGTTTTACATATAAATAAGTAATGCCCTGTATATTTTTATGCACACTTTTCTTTTCTGGATTTTGCATGCAGTGAAGCTAAATGTTAAAATGCATACATAACCCAGGGCTGACAGAAAAGAACATTTGCACATGTTGCCAATGTGCCCAATTAATGCCTATGCTAAAATATATTTTAATTCAAATCCATAATAACTGTTACTAAAAAATACATTGAAAAACTAGTACTTTTATTGCTACCTTTGTCCCAGACTGGTGGGTTTTTGTTTACTTTTAAGCAGTGGTAATTTCAACTGGCATTCCAAAACCATTCCAAGCATGCTGTCTTGTATTTCCAGTGACAATAGTTGGAGTTTTATTGCCTCACTGTTCAGTGAAGATTCATATTTGGAGCTAGATTTTTTTCACAGAATGTGAACAATTGACTTTATAACCATAAAACAGAATTATGAACTACCTGTTACCAACAGATATTTCAATATTTAATGATGGGGTACTAAAAAAATTTAGGTCTTCTGCAGTAAAAATTATGTGATTAATTCCCACTACTAACTAAAATCATGTGCTTGATAAATGAAGCAGAACAGAGTCAAGTTACTGTCACTTACCTTGCCATTTTTTTCTACATCTAGATAAATGGCAATTAATCACAGTTGCTAAGATAAAAAAGATTTTGGTTTTGGTATCGCCTTGTAGCAGTGGAGGCTTATAGCATACTGGGGAGCAACACAACCAACAGCTTGAGGGGAGTGATTATTCCTCTGTATTGTGCCCAGGTGCAAGAGGGAATAACAGAGGATGAGGTACAAAGGGAAGCTGAGGAAAGTGTTTCTTCAGCTTGCAGAAGAGAAGGCTTAGGGAAAGATTTAATTCCTGCTTTCAACCGTATCATGGCGGAGAATATGGAGCAGCATCTCAGAGGTGCAGAGTAGAAGGACAAGAGCTAATGGTCAGCAGCAAAGAATGTTCCTATTGATGTATTTTATTTTCACCATGCAGGAGGGGCTAAGCTGTAGAAGAGGGTCCACAAATATTCAAAACTGGATTGGACAAAGTCCTGAGAGACATGTTTTAACTTTGGAGTAGGGGAGCAGCCTAGCTGACTTCCAATGACCCCTTCCAATCTAAATAATTCTGAGATTCTGTTCTGTGAATCATCAAACAAATTAATTGCTTAGTATTTAAAATTATTTTGAAATTTTCCCTCCATCAAGAATGTCTTTATTTACCAATTCCATTTTTTTACCTCCATGCTTCTGTTCTGCAATCTACACTCTATAAATAA
The DNA here is from genome assembly GCA_025920805.1 of Petroica traversi. NCBI lineage: Eukaryota > Metazoa > Chordata > Aves > Passeriformes > Petroicidae > Petroica > Petroica traversi. The sequence continues at coordinate 2,248,838 of JAHLSL010000015.1, forward strand.
TTTTCTCTTCACAGTGTTTACAGTCTGTACAGTTCTAATTATAGGTATTACAGATGTTATACAGTAATACAATGGCAAACTTCAAATATTCCATAAAGCAGTCATCTTTCCAGGTGTTCAATATGGGCATAATTGTAGGAGAGTGTTTGCTTGTACCCTATGTGGCATGATGACTGTGCATATATAGGTCTAAACTGGTGACTGCTAGATTTATATTGCAATTATACCTTTCCCATATCACTCAGGCAGACATGAACTGAATCTTGTATGTGTAATAGCCAACCTTTAATTTAACTGGATGAATGGCAGATCTGGACACTGCAGTTACAAACAGCTGTAGCCTTTGGAAAACCAGGAAAAATAAGATTTTCCATTTAATTTCGTTGCTCCATAAGACAGAATAAAGTCATAAATTCTTTACCATGAAAAGTAGCAACGAATTTTTCAAGAAGCTGAGACTTGTTAACAAGCTGATTGTGAACTGTCATTCATCTTTAAACTGTGCAAAAAAAAATTTGAATCTTAGTTGGTGTCTGAAATAAGTTTTCTATTTCACTGGGAGACTTTTCAAAATATTTTATTTTATGTTAAAACACTGATCAGTTGTCAAACTGCAAGCCTATAGTACGGCCACTTCATGTGTTAGCTAGTCACTAGACCTTTTTCATGGAGGAATAATTTTACAGAATATGAACACAAATTATCTCAAGCAAAACCAGCTGTACCCCATACATTTATGTAACTTCCTAACTTCATCTCAATTCCAGAACAGGAAAGGTGAAATCATTTGTGGTTTAGATAGTAAGATCCAAGTAATGCCATCTATTTATTACTTCTGTGAATTTAAATAGGTAGACATTTATTTCAGCAGTCATTAACATTTCTTGCTTACCTTTGCTCCAGCCTAGAGATCCTAGAGCCTTAAGGTGTAATCATGGGACCCAGAGCAGCAGAATCACAACAGGAAATATCTTGTTCTGTCCACTAGGGTATGACATGAAGGTGGAAAGCTGATAAGCAAAGGACCCCTTATAAGACATGAAGGACAATTATTAAAGTACTTACTCATTCTACTATATTTCCTATATTTAACAATATACTATACATGCTGTTGGTGGTATAAATGTACTGTATGTTCTATTCTGGCAAGTGTCACAAATAATTTTTCCTTATCTACTTAGAGACTTTTTGAAGTTTGGGCCAATGCATTCCACTTGTGCAAAACTCCAAACTTAAGAGAAACATCATGTTCTTTGCAGTCAGTAATTTAACATTCCAGTGGACTGGTAAGATGAGCACTTCAGAGAATGGTTTGATTTTCCTAATGTGAAAAGCCTACACAGGTCACATGTAGTAAATTACTTGCTACCTTTGGCTACCATGCACAGCTGATGAAGCTGAGCTGAAGTATTATTACCTTTCTTGATGACATGAAGTCATTAAAACATTCTGTGGTTTGAGATGTAATTTTAGCACTCACAGGAAATAAGAGTTTCAGAAAGTGTGCTGCTGTCAGCTTGTAAATTATCAGACACACGGCTTGTGCCTACAAACTGCATTGGCACTGTTTAACTTTGTGAGGCATGAACAGATCAAAGACCCCATAAAATGTGATCTGAAAAAAGAAACAAAACCATAACTGTTCTAAAGAATCAGGTGGCGTAATTGTATTTCTGGTAGAAATGAGAATAGTGGATATTGTTATTCAAGGATTATTATTATTAATAATAATAATAATAATAATAATAATGATAATAATGATAATAATGATAATGATAATAATATCTTTGTTATTTTTTAGCTTTTAATTTATGTGCAGCATCTCTGAAGAATACAGTCATGAAAATTATCATTACTTTCCTTAATCTATGCCCTTTCTGAGCCCTTTCCGAGCCTTCATGACAATATTAATTTTATGGTTTTATTTTTTCAACCAACTGTGCTTATCCTGTTATTTAAGTGTATTAATGAAGGGGTCAGTTTAAAAAAATTATGCAGTGTTTTAATTAACCTTTTAAGGACATCTTAAGGCTATTAATATAATTTTTACTGCATATATTGAAATAACATAAACAGGGCAGTAGAAAGCTCTTAATAATCATATGTATGACCCTCAATACAGGCATTTTTTGATTTTTCATTTTCTGTGTAAGCTAGCATATTACCTTATTCCCTAAATTTATTAATATCCTGTGGATACACTGCTTGTTTGAAGGTGAATGAAAGTCCACAAATTCCCAATTATTTTCAATTTTGCACTCGTTTGATTAGAGTGCCATTGTCTGTAATTTTTACACTTGTTTTGAGTCTTCAAAGTGCATGATTCATGCCTTGAAAATGGGTTGTTTTGTGTTTCCCAGCACTGCTTTTTTTTATCCCTGCCAGTTATAACCTGATAACCTGATTTCATACTGTGCTTTAGCACAACAATACAGTCATCAAACTAAAGCAACACAGTAAGTGGGCACATTAGCCATCATTTTACTTGATCACTTGGGAGAGATTAAATTTATTCATTTTCAGAACAGATAATGAAATATTTAAAACATTTTAGAGTAAACGGTGGCAGCATTTTGAAGCTCTGGCATGCTCTTTGCCAAAGCAGTGCACTATAGACTGCACATGCAGGTCTCTTGTGCAGATGTTTGGGAAATTTCTGCAGGTTTATTTTTTTCCTTAGGCTCATTTGCATTTAGTTTATCTAAAGTGAAATCCATTCAATTTTATTGAACTGTAATTCTGGTAATTTACAATATTTACATGCTGTGGTTAGATTGAAATCAGTCCTTAATTCAAATTCAATCTAAATTTACAGCATAGTAATTAGGCCTTTGTAACTGACACTAGGGGCCTATTGATTTAATGAAAAACTTAACCTTACAGTAAGTGTTTAATTAGTTGCTGCTGTAGATTCTGCGCTGTCCTAAATTGTGGACTTTAGAAAATTAGGTACTAATTTAAATTACTATATAAAGATCAGAACTATATTTTAAGGGAGCATGTAGCCCTACAGATGAGTTAATTTCTCAGTCTTTGAAAAAGTTAAAGGCAGTAATCAAAGCAACTGACTCCACATCTGAATTCAGGTAAAGTAATAGGTCTACTGGAAATTACTACCTACCTTTTTAAAATATTGATTTAAAGAGTTTAAAAAAAAAGTGAGATTTTCTTTGTTGAAATTCTCCCCAAAAGGCAAAATTTGAAATTATATATATAATCATGTAAATATATAGATATGACTATATATTGAAGGTATCCTCTGAAAATGAAGTAAAGAAAAACTCTAACTAGAAAATCCAATATGTTTGTATTCACTATGGAACAGATGCAGATGTGACAGAAAATTACTGTTAACATCTATTTTATACCCAGAACATAAATATGTACTCAAACATTGTGAGTCTTTGTTGTATTTCTCCATAAGTATCTCGACCTAGATCAATCCCATAAATTTTCCCATTAAGAAATAATGAACTTCTAGGAAGAACAGATCTTTGTTTCTTCCAATTTCTCCTCCTTTTTTTGTTATCGTGGCTTGGTACAGCATGGACACCAAGCCACGAGTTGGAAGTGGCTGCTGTTCTCCAGATCTGCCAGTAACATTTTGGCTTGGTATATAGCTATTGTAACAAATTGCAATTCATCAGCAATATGGCAGGAAGTGCTCATCCCAAGCACTTGCTCTAAGTTTCCATCTCTTTTACTGGCTGCTGAACTATCCTGGAGTAGCAGTGGCATTGCAGCTTTTTACCATGTCTTGCCCTGGCCCCAGGAATCATAGAGTTTTTTGTAATAGTTACTCCTAGCATGTGAATTTTAGTGAGCCGTAAGTTTTATATCTCTAGAGGGTCATCAGAAAAATCCTAGTTGTTACAGAATTCAACTACACTCTATGTGTTTTATTAAAACTTTTAATTGTTTTATTTGTTTTAATTGTTTAATTTCAAATGTACTGAGATTTTTTTCAAAAATAGCAGGATTTTCTTTTTGTTGTCTTATCTGTAAGGGTTTTAACCTGTCTGTTATATTGTTTTTGGATTTTCTGGTCATTTCATGTTCCTAAGTCTGGACATAGTAATATTCCCATGTGAGGTTTTTGCACAGAGACTAGGGAACCACGAAATATGCTGATATGCTGTGGGGGCATTATGTCTCTTCTAGTAAAAGTAGAAAAATGGGGAAAAATAATTTTATCATTGCCTTTTTCTGTCTGCCGATAAAGAAAAGCATAAATAAAATACAGATATAAGATAACAGATTTTGATCTATCTCAGTATTTATTGTAAAAATTAATAATTTTTACTCTTACATTATTCTTTCTATGACAAGTAGCTATTAAAACACATGAAAGCAATTGTCTTTCCTGTATTCATAGAGTAAAGCAAGAATAGAAAGTAGATGTTTTGGTCCCAGTCTAGGTCCTTGTAGGCTAAGCTACACTGCTTCTCTTGATCTTTATCATTTTGTGAATAAGTCAGCACAGTGTCACACCAGACACTTTCTATATTCAGAAATGATAAATGGCTTCTGCCTGAATTAGCATTACAAAAAGTGACACACATCACCATCAAAACCAGTTCTAAGAGCTAGAAGTCAATGTGCAGTTTAGGGGGCAGGTCAAAATTGCAACTGTAACAAGCAGATTAGTTTCCAATCTTGCTGTTTCAAGGAAAAGGTCATTTTACTTTTTTTTTTTTTTCAAAGAAAGGAAAAGAAATACTGCACCTGAAGAATTTTAACCCATCTCAAGTAGGGTATATATGAAAGAAATAAAGGCAGGGAAGGGAAGGGAGATACTGTGTGTGTAACCAGATACACAAGACTGCAAAATAAAATAGAGGGGAAGTAGCACAGGAAAAGCACAAATAATGTAGTGAAACTTGAAGAATTATGTAGATGGAGAGTAACATCAGAAAATTCACATGTTCCATTTTTAAACATACCATACCTCAGCCATGTTTTCCCAACAGTAGTCATCTGTGATCTATTTTATTTTTTCTAGAAAAGGCAGGCTTAGGCAGAAACTGTTAAAAGACTCCTGGAACCCTCCACCTACACTGCCTTTGCCAATGGTTGTAAATTTTGATGAGTCAGCAGCCACAGTTCATCAGCAAAAGCAGCTTGATTAGTCAGTATGATAAGCATGATTTCAGCATTGAAATTTGCCGTATTTATTACTCTTTGTTTTACCCTTTAATAAGTTCAAACCTAACAAAAGCATTGTGCAATGTTGGGGTAACCCTGGTAGTTTGCAGCAGTTGACTCAGCACATTCAACCTTTGTTTGGCTTCCCTGAACAGCCAGATTAGAAGCCACGCTGCTAATGTCTAATATTCCCTAGGATTAAAAGTTGGCCGAAGGATTTCTGTGCCCTGAAGACCCTTAACTTCTAGCATATGCCCTTTTAGGAAACACTGGAAATTTGAATATCTCTTTTTAATAGAAATTAAAAATTGCTCAGAATGTAATGGACAATTCAGGAAAAAAAGAAACCAAAAAATCAACAAAAGACGAAACAAAAAATGGCAAGGAAAAGGAAGGCACTCCAACTTACCCTGGTTTTTCCTCTGTGGTCTGATCATCAGGCTGGTCACTGACATTTTGGAAAAACAGTTAAATTTCCTTGACTATTTACTTCCAGCTCAGAAGAAATCTCAACAGTTACCCACTCATTCCAGAAGAATACTCTAACTCCAGAGTTTGCTGGTGTCAGTTTCACCTGTCCTTCACCTGTTACTTTTGTTCCTGCTGCCAAGTGAGTGTAGACTTATTACAGATGACTTGTGCTGCTTTGCCTTTGTGTCCGTGAATGTATCCAGCTTTTCTATATAAAATTGAATTTAAGTTAATCATTTAATTAAATAAGCAAAACCAAAGAACCTTATCTAAAAACAATTGCAAAGTTTCAGTCTAGGTATGAGCAGCTACTGAAGCTATACTGAAGCCTGGCAAGTAAGACAGTGCGATTTATTACATTATTACACCAGAGAGTGTCCTTGGTATGATCCAGCTTATTTACAAACCCTAGATCCTATAGAAACAGAATACCATGAAAAAAAAAATAAAGGAAAATGGCTCTTTTGCACACTGCTGTGTTAAAATTTTCAAAGCTATTAGATCATCAGGAACCTGAGATGCTAGTGCTGTTTACTTCCACTTGGGTTTCAGCTAAATTTTAATAAACTGCAATTCAAACTTATTTGAAACATGGCATGGGAGTATGCAAATTTAAAATTGGCATTGTCTCGTTTTCTTCCTCCCCCCCCCCAAAAAAAAAAAATATTTTTGTGTTCTTTCACTTTGTAATTTTCTAATGGGCCCCCCTTCAGTAACCTTCATTTTATAGCTTTCAAAAATAAACAGGCTGAATCCACAAGGTTTGGGAAATTTTATTTGTTGTGGTTTAAAATCTGACTACTGTCTGTGAAGTGCCCTTGATATCACAATACTGTTGATGTTCTCAAGCACAGTGCTCTGTTACTGAAAAAAAAAGGATATTTTCCTTTATAGTTGTAATAAGTTTGTTGTGATGAAAGATCATTAGAGAAACAAACATTATAATAAAAATTAACATGCCCTTCTGTTGCTGCCAGTCTTTCCCACAAATGTACACATCAGTGTGATAGGAGAATGAAAGCAAATATGATATAATAAGTCAAGAGCACATGGATATGTCATTCCTGGGTTGTGATAGTTTTCATCTACAATTAGGCAATTCTCTTTCTTTTCTACTGCAAGAATTTTCCATTTGAATTTGCATGTGGGAAGTCAAAGACAAGGAGAGTGTAACAGTTTCTCTGTCTTAGAACATAATAGATGCTTTCTCAACCTTACAATAAGCTAAATAGAGTAAAGCTTTCCACAAGATCATGGGATTTTACTTCAATGGCACCTGAAATAAATGAGATCAAATGATAAGACTGCTTTGCCTTCCATTTTTAAGTTTGTGCCACTTCTGCCCAAGGCAGAATCAGCAAGCTTAAAAGTTCAATGCATGTAGAAGCAAAAAAGGTAGAAATATTGCAGAGCAGCTCACTGTACAGTTTATGTTAATAGTCATCTGCTTTTGAACATCTTTTGCATTTTCCATAAATTCCCACCAGATATATACATATATATGTATGTATATTTATATATACCCATACATTTCCAGTTCCTTTGCTGTTATAGTGGCATAATGGCTAAGAAGACATTGTAGTGTTTAAAATTTAATGAAGAAGTTTGGTTCACACAGTGAAATTCTATGAACTTATTTTTACAAGAAAACATTGGTGAAATTCCTCCCAAGACAGTACTAAAATACATTCTAGATATGCTTTCAATAAACATGGTGTAAAAAAAATTAGTAATTTATTATTATCCACTGTTTTTATGTCAAATTTCCAAGCTCCCTGTAAAAATGCTTTTTTTCGCTCTTACATCAGCTTTTCTGCTATTGTTTAATGCCTTCTAGTTAACATAATGAAGATGAGTGGGTGGAAATAATACGTACTAATTTTTACAAACTCTAAAGAGTGTTTACCTGTTTCTCAGCTATATCTTACTTGTTTTACCTGAGGTGAAGCATATTAAACTTTTGGAAACAGCAACACTTTCTCTCCAGTAAACATGGCAGAGATTTGTATTACTGAAATTTCTAAAGCCTTTCGTCTCTTCATAAATGTAATAGGAATACCAGCGCACAAGAGAAAAGCCTTTATTTTACTCATGTGTAGCATTTGTCTGCATTCCCATTTTCTGGCAAAGCAATATCTGTGCCTTTTTCTGGTATTTGGGGAGGGGAATGCCAAGTGCTCTGAGGTTTTATGGAGAGGAATAGGGAGAAGAAGAAAAGGTTGCTTAGAAGGAGGAAGATAACAAGAAATGTAGGATCAGGATAATATTGCAATAAAAGACAGTGCAAGGGTGTTGCAGCAGTAAGACAGGATCTAGATAACTCAGTGTGAGTAAGCAAGAAAGCGTGAATATTATAGACTACTGTCAATTATTTTGTATCCCATTTGACAACACTGAAATTCTGTCTTCATAGAAACTCATTTTTATAGAGGGAATAGACCATTTTAATAATTGCTTGGAAAACTGTTTCCTCTCCAAATGTTCCCTCCCTGTTCTTTTTGTATCTCGTAATTGTTTATACTGCCAAGATACTGCACTGTTCAAAGCCACATAAATCATGTGGTCTCCAACAGGAAGCAATCTTTACACCACTGTATGCTGTACTTAATTACAGAAATCTGTGGGATATTTTACTATTTATCCTAGTTACTGTCTGTGTTTGAAAATTTGTAAATACTGAAGCGTTGGCACAAACATACCATGTGGCTCCAAGCAAGTAATTTTTATCTTATAAAGCCTTTTGTCCTTTATCTCTTAAATGGCAAATTTCTAATTGCTTCTTCTTGCCATTTTTCCGTCCTTTTTTCCTGTACTTAGCTTTGGATTTTTAGCTCTAGAACAGGAGCAGGAGATAAATTCAAAAAAGTGCAATACTCATAGAGTGGAGCCCTTTATATTGTTGATATAGCTGGATGGTAACACAGAGCAAATATCTAATAATTCTTAGTCAATTTGTGGTTATAAAACAGTTTTTCCTCAGATCAAAATATTTACTCTTTTCTGGGTTTGGTTAAACAGAGATGAGAAGTAAATAGTGGACCTTATATTCAATCACTTAAGGTTTTTATTGCATCTGTGCTGATTTGACTCTCTTCATGCTACACTGTTTTTACACCTAAAATTATTATTTTATGGTTTATGTTAAGGTGCAGCAAAATTTTCATGAGCTTAATCATACTTGAAAAATATTGTCTATGCATGGAGGATTCTCCTAACAGCTGAACTGGAAATATTTCTGCCATTGAAGAATCTAATTCCTTCATCCACCTTTCTCCAACAATATCCAAGCCAATGTCTTTTTCATGTGGACTACTTTCTGCATTCCTAAAGGTTTGCAATTCTTGAAACCTCAGAGGTTTCTGATAAACATTCAGATAACAATAAGCTTGCTAAACTCATTTTATAATCTCATTAATCTGTGACCATGTTTCCAATTCAGTTTGGAGAGTGGCTGAGAGTACCACTGTGCTGCATTGCTTAAATATTACCACCATGTTTGCTTGTTTGCTTGATATGAATAACTGTCATTATTTCTGAGGTTTTTCATTTTGTACAGATTTTCAGGTTTTAGAAGTTTATATTTTGATCACTCAAAATTCTGAGTCAGGATGTTTTTTCCTGTATATTCTTTTAATCATTAATTAAGAAAGTAGAAAGCTTTGTAGAAATCCTTTCAGCAAACATTGTTTAGCCATCTTTTGCACAAAAGGAATCAAAAGTCCCATGTAAATCACATTGTAGAAGCATTATCCTGTCAGGATAGAACTTAGACAAGAACTTCAAGTAAACTCATTAGCACTCTAAATTTATACCTGCACCAACATTTGCCATTAGTTTGCAATGCAGGCAAGTCCAAACCATCTGTACACTGAAACATGAGTGTCCCATCTACCGTGGCAGTGAGACTGAAAAGCCACTTCCAGGCAGACAAGAAAGGAAACTGCACAAAGGAAATGTGGATTTATAGCAATGGGGAGAACACACCAAACTGGTCTACACATATCCTGGATTCTGGCATTGTAGAGGCGAGTCAGGACACAATGTGAAAACGCTCTGCAGGATATGAGATTTTAGTCCACAATCCATCTCACTTGGCAAAACGTGTTTTATGCAGAGTCCTCCTGCTTCCTCTGTATGCCATACTGTTCCCTCAGCTTTTTCCTCTCTCTCCAAGAACTAGTGAGGCAAATATCCTTATTTGTACCTGGTCCTAGAACAGCTCTAAGTGGTTAAGAAAGCAACCAGCCATACTGAAGTTACTGCTGTCTCTTTTACAGTGTTGGGCTACAACATTCTTGGTCCATGTTGTCAGATTATTCAACTTCTGAATTCTTAGCAAATCTCTACTTAGCATAAGCAAATCGAAATTCCAAGATACTAGCAACATGTCCTAATACATGTCCAGTTTTGCAGTTTTCAAAGGGTCAATGATAAAAATTCACTGTCTCTCCCTTTAAGATTTTGGTTGCCTGCTACTGAGAATGGAAGGCGTCTGACAAACCTATTTGTAAGTAATGTACTCAATGACGGTGTGAAACAAGGCTGAGAGTTTCGTGGTTTTGGGGGGAAGAATCTTTGACAATGGGAAAGTGCAAGCTTATTGAAATGTTAAGTTCTTTCCTCAAAAGTCATTAAGAAAATGATGACTGAAAGCTTTGAACTAAAGAGGAGCATAACTCAGTCATTGCTCAAATAAAATAATGCCTAATAGAATAAAACATAGTTAGACCTCAAGCCATGTTCTTTACTCCCAGGATATTAATGGCAAGTGATGAAGATTCGGCAATCACGCTTTTCCATTTAGCGTATGTTCATCATTCTTAGTGTGTTACAGAAAAAGTGAGGGAAGACAAATACTAACCCTAATCAGTACTAAGTGGCCAGACACCCTTGATTTGCAGTTCTGATTGATATGTCTATATCCATTCTTAAAATAGTTTTATTCATGGGGCCTTCCTTGGCAATGAAATCTCAGGAAAGTCTTGCATGTCAGCAGCAAGAGTCTAGTAGACACTATTGGGATACTATTTCTGTGAAGTAGTTTCAAGATTATTTATGGTATTCTGCATCCCCTGCGTTACTCAGGACTACAAAAATATGTATACTATGTTGAATAAGTTTAAATATGTTCTCTAGCTTTAACATAAAATACAAAAGAAAAATTAAAAGCCTTTTATGGGAAACATTAGTTGGAAAAAACCCTTGTGCATTTAAAGTACATTGCCCAGCAGATAGTAGTATTGAAACAAATTAAATCAGTGGGACCTCTTTTCTGTTTACTTATTTTTCAACCCAAGTAGAGATGCTCGAAATGGTTTTTTATGTCACAGTTTGGGGTACCTTTGTTTAAATTATTGAGAATCAAGAAGGTGTGGAATTGGAAAAAACATTAATCTTGTATTTTTGGAAAAACAATGCAAGCCCTCTGAGGCAACCAAAAACTAGTAGCACCACAACTTTTAAAGCTTTTTTCAGTAAGTATGTGCTTATTGTATGTACTTCAATTTAGTTTACCTGTACATGATACAATAAAGTTTATATATTGCTGCTGATGTTATCTTCAAGTGTAATTACATCTGAGGCATTCTGAATTCATATTTTTATTGGTTTGTGTGGTATTTTAAGGAATGGCTTACAAATTTCCCACAAATATGATATCAAATACCACAGTTCCAGATTGTGCTAATTTAAAGATCCCTGGATATACAGGTCAAAAGAAGTGTTTAACTTAGGAAATTGTTTGACATCAGAGACTCCTTGGCACCCCTGAGACTCCCTTAATTTTCTGGGAAACAAGAACATATGAAGATTGTTACTAGATATCTGAGAAAGCAAGTCAGGAACTTTATGAATTATAATGGTAATACTATTTTATTAGCATGAAGGATTTTCCAGTTGGAAGTATTTTGTCTAGGGCAAGCTACTGAGTTGGAACTGTTGTACCACCCGTGTATTAAATCTTTTTAGATTAACTGCTTTCATGTGACATTCATAGGAATTTCTCAGCACCCCACAGTTCTTGGAAGCAGTGCTAACATATAAGTGAAGGAGACGATTTCAACTGGCACATTTACAAACGTTATCCATATGCATGGCTGTAGTGCAGGCAGAGAGATACAGCCAATTCCTGCTATAAAGCGGAACTGCATAAGATGATAACCATTGGCCACAGCACTTTTCACATAAGCCAAAGATGTTCACAGGCAATTTGTGGAGAATAGTAAACTGAAAATATTCACAGGATATGTGGCACTAGGAGGTTACTGAAGTTCAGTGGTGTTTAGAGTTTCTTGCCTTAGAACAAGTTATCACAGAGGTTCAGTACCATACAATCACTTGGTCATTTTTGTGTGCTATATTGACATCCAGTTAAAGCAACTATTATGAGCGCATGTGCTTGAATATGCCATGTGTAAATTTTGCTGAGGAAAAGACCCTTGAAAAAAAGTATGGCAGGCTAAAAATAAGAAGTTACCGAGAGAGAGAAACTATTTCAATTCAGGACATCAATTAACACTGATTTGCACTGGAGTGCGTTTGCAAGTACATGCGATATTCACATGCCAAATGAATTCATTAAAGAGCAGTGTGATTACAGTGAATGTCAAATGAATTAATAACAATGGGACCTTTAAGTGTTACTATTAATTTCACAGTGTGTTGCTGTTTTATACTTATGGGCTCTGAAGCTAAATGACACTCTACATTTGCCCTAGTAGATTAATTGTGCATTAATAATCTATGGGTGGGCCAGAAATCTGGTGGGCACTTACATTTCATTGACACTTGGATGCTAAAGATCATAATTTCCAGTTTTCAGTCAGGAGAGACATTTCATCTTCTAAAAAGGCTCACATAATTTCTTCTATATGAGATTAGAGTTCTTTAAAAGTGTTAAGTTTTTGAATTCCAGGTCCATATTAAAAATTAAGTGTGATTAAAGAGTTAAACCTTTGATTGTTTGCTTTTTCTGTACATAGATCTCCACCTGTGAAATAAGTCAGTGATTTTTGCCTGCTAGTAGACATCCTGGTCTGTTTAGGGCATTTCTTTTGCTGCCTAATATTTGAGACTACTCAAACTGACTTTTTGTTTTGGATGGGGATTTTTTTGTTTTGTTTCTATTTATTTGTTTGGGCATTTGAGAGGGTTTTTAACTGGGATTTTGTTATGGTATTTAGATCAGTTAACTTTACAAGGCTACCACTGTTAAAAATGTGTGCTGCCATTCAGAGCTTAGAAAGCACATGTAACCAATATTTTTATATGTCACGCCCTTTTTCTACCTCTCATTTAAGTAGAGCACAGCTTAAATGAGAGGTAGAAAAGAGAAACCTTCCCCCTCCCCCATATTTAAAACTATTAAGTTGCATATTTTTATTCCAAAGTATTGTATTTTGATGTCTTTTAGGGAAGTGGAAAATTCTAAAAACAAGATAGCCTGATGTCAGTTGTTTTTTTTAGTCTTTTGTTTGCTTGCTTGGTAGTTTTTAAGCCAACAGAAAGGTAATTGATCTCAGACTTATTTAGGAGTTGCATGCATGTCCATGTATACCATTGGACATGAACCTCTGTACAGATGTCTAAAAGCCCTTTTGGATACTCTCATACAAAGGCAATTTAATCAGTCAATAATTCATCTAGAATGGCACATTCCCACTTCATTTGTACATTTGTGAACAAGCCAGCATGTGTTGCATGATAGTAGTCTTCATGAAAATTTTTCAAAACTCATTACACTGCTAATAAGCCATTCATGAAATATGATTATCGTATAACTCATTAATCTAATTTACTAATCATCTAGACATTGCTTTTCTTTCTACCTCAATTTTTTAAAATGAGATATACACAAATATATAAACAATGAGATATTCTATTTATGTCTCAATTGGAGCTGACAAATGGGCCATCAGTCATATATTTTTCATTTCATCCGTTAAACAGTCTTCACATCAAGCTTCGCATGACACATATGTAGGAATTCACTTCAGACTACTTTAAGTTTAAAATTAGAGAAAGTGTTGTAATCCTGAACTCCTTCTATATCTAGGAATGTTCCACCTGTTAAACACAGTAGCTGGAGTCAGAAACATTCCCTGTGTGTTAAACATAATGGTGAGCAGATACTGCCGGTTTGTGCTGATGTCCAACAGCACAGATACACAATGCATAGTTTGGACTTCATGTTCTGAGGCTGCGTATGCAAAAAAGTGTAGGAAAGAAAAGCCAGATCATTGATCAAGCTTTATACCTTTAATATCTTTGTGATCTATACATTATTGTGAACTCCATTGAATAAATCAAATATTTGTCACATAACACTGGTGAACCACAGGAAAAAACATAATCGTATTTGTTGAAATCAAAATATGCATTCACAAATTCCCTTTTCCTTACCTGCTGAGCTTTTATGCACCTACATGTTTACATTTGTGTTTGATTCAACAAGTGGAGATGGTCACTTGTCCAGGATCATTCAAGAAAAGAAAAAGTAGCAAAAAATACATTTCAATTTCTGTGTTTTATTCTGAGTGTATATGTAACTACACACACACACACACACACACATATATATATTCCTCTTGGTAGAGAAGTCTGAAAGTCCAGAGCTTGGGCTATCTGGATAGTATTTCATGTTTTTGTTCCCTCGGCACAGAGTTGCAGGATAGTGTCTTGATTGGAAGGGGTTGGGTGAATGAGTTTTTTACCCGTTCTATCATTTCATGACACTTTTCTCACATTTGGATACCATCTGCCTCCAGCCTCCCTATTCATTAGCAACAGCTTTGTGCCCACTCAGTCCCAGTACCACTGACAGAGTGACAGGCTCTTTGGAAGCTAAATATTGCTCTGTATTTGCTGAGACTATTAGAAGCAGTGGCAACTGTCTCTTCCTCTGCAGCTGATAGCAGTAGGGGTCTTCAGCCTACTAAAGTTTAAGTCAGGCAAGGCAGGAGTACATTCCCAGTTTTGCCCTTAAAACTGAGACCAGTCTTTTCTATTTGTCTTCTGTTCCTTCCTAGTATCGCTGTCCTCTCTCATGAAATGAGGACCTGTCTAGAAAAGTATCTGAACTACAAGTGATGAGCAAATCTGGTATCTGCTTGAGGACTTCCTCTAATTTCCTCTAGCAGTTTGTAGCTCAGCAGTATCATCTAGGTAGGTAGCAAAGATCTTCATTTGGGCTCATCTCTTCATGGGGGTTCTCACTTTTGCTGCATCCTCTGTAATACCAATATATCTATGTTCATAAACTAACTTTTCTGGGGATGAGTGGGGAGATGGTTTCCTATTTAAAAGTACTGGAGCTCAGAAGCATTCCAAAATAGAATTCCATTTCAGACAGAGTTTTGATTTGAATACTTTGACAGAGGAAGGGCTATAGTGCTGTTGGGTCTTTCAGAGTTCTGGCCATGAGTCACTATTCCTTCTGCATGCAACATGCTCATTAAAAAGAAAGAAATAAAAAGGAAAAAAAAAAAAAGAAAAAGAAAAAGAAAAGGAAAAGCTTATCTTCCCTTGAAGCTGGGAATATCATTCCCAGAAAACTGTCAAGAATTTTCTTCTTTCTTTTCCTACTTCATCATATTTTATTTTCTTTTTTGAGGTAAATTCTTCAATAAATATTTACTATTTGGAGTTTTTTCCTCACTGCTCTATAACTTGGAATATATACAACTTCCATTGATGTATATAGTCAAAAACACATAAAACTCAAATCTTGGTCCAGGATACAGAGGCAAAATTATAATTATCTGAAACATAACAAAGTTCAATTTTTTTGAGAGTTTCAAGGAGAATTGGGAAAATCCTCTGTTAAACCTTCTATTTTGAGCTGTAAGATTTTCTTCAGCACATTGAACTACTAGATCCTAGCAGAATGAATAAATTCAGTGCCATGTGCTATATGTTTTTATCTTAATTTAAAATAAAAACAGTCCACATTTACTGGGGGGCCCCCCCCCCCCAGCATCTTAACATTAAAGTAGGATACACTGCAGTTTTATTTTTAAGTGACTGAATGAACTTGAGAAAAAAGAACCCAAACAGGAAAAACTTCCGTCTCTTACAGTCATGAGAACAGACATGTGCAGCTCTGTTAGAATCTGGATACTCACCAGGGATCTTACTGGCTTAATGCATCAAGAAGGAATGTCTGTCAAGCTCCTACAAACTTTGGTTTCCCAAACAACTGCCATATGCCAGAACTAACTGCATAAAGGCACTATGAATCAAGCATCAACACTGGGAGATTTTAGGATGTTCGTAGGTTTTCTTTTAAAAAGGTTCCATTAAATCTTTTCATTTCATCAGTTTCCCAGGCAGGTCACAACAGCAGCAGAGCACTCAGTAATGCACATTTAATCCTTTATTCTTTAGGTTTGGTGATATTTTGCTCTTAGAGGAAGTTCAGATCTGATTCTGATTAATCACAACACTTTATCCTATCCAGGAAAGCATTAAGCAGACTGACAGCAAGCTCTGTACTGCTACTATACATCCTTACTGTGCTTCTTCCAATATGAAAAACAGTTCCATGTCTGCTGCAAAGCAAGCATTGTCATTAAAACAATACTTAAACAAGCACTGGCTTCACTATATATTTTTATGCTATCAGCCTAACAGTTCTTTGGGATTGCTGTAAGCTCTAGGGTGGAAGAGTGCTTTATTCCTGCCTCAGACTGCCAGACTTCAATTCCCACAGACAATCAGCTACACCCTCTTCGTGAGCCTGCGCATCAGGCAGCCCATACAGAATCACTGTGTCAAATGGTTAAATAAATAAATAATGTGCCTCAGGCCTGGAGCCAAAAATGCTCTCCCCTTGCACCAGTGTGAAAGGCAGTAGGAAAAGACACTTCTGCTCTACTACTGATGAAAAAGGTAAAGGCAGTAAGCCCGGCGTGTCTCTTCTCTAATACCACATCAGAGAAGCTCACAATGTAGTGTCAAATGTGTCTGAAATCTTATTTTTCCAAGCCTGTTTACCGATGCATCCCTACACAGATGGAACCTTTCCTACTGCACATATTAATTCATTTGTTATTTATGCACTTCTGATCTTTGTGACATTTTGTCCTTTGGCCTGCTACCAAGTCATTTTTTATAGATGTTCTGAGAAAAGGTGGCCCTTGCCCTGCAGTGAGCCTCACAAATCCCTGACACACACATATGCATTTTTTATTGTTCTCACATGTTGCTTAACAGTCTGCATTCTTCCTACTTTACAGCAGAGCAGATGGGTTCCTGCATAGCATGAAACAGATGAGATGTTCAAATCGATTGTTTTATCAACAATCAGTTGTAGATAAAAATCATTTTAATGAGAGAAATTAATGGTGTTTGCAAACATGGTGTTAATTAAAGAACATAGCTTGGTCTTTTTTTCCCTCCTTTTTTCCCCCTGCACACAATTTTTGTTACCCATGACATCTTTCATTATTGACTCATGCCCCAAAGAAAAGGCGATTAAAATCTGCTTTTGTTTGATGTAGCTCTTATTGAAGAAAGAAATAGATCTTTCTGAAGCTTCCTGGTGAGATGAAAGTCTAATTATCTCCACAAATGAAAGGAAAAGCTTTAATTAGGCCTGTGCTGAATCTGCGCACTGTGAATTTGTGCATTGTGATGGATGGAGCTCACATCTCCTCGGTGACTGCAGCTGAAATAATGAAGAAGGAGAAGAGGTAGCCTGGTCCCATGATTCAGCTGGCAGAGCAGACTTGGAGGTACACCTGTGTTGTGAGAGCATGCCCAGAGCAGCTGCCACAGGCCATGTTTCTGTGCAGTGCATTCGGCTGTTTTACAGCCTCCTCCTGAGCTTTGATCTCTTTTCAGACAGCAGGGGTCCTAACAAATCAAGCTTTTCATGTTTCCCTCAGTTTCACTCTCTTTTGCTTCGCCATTCATACTTGAACTCCAAAGAGGACGGATAAAATATTGTCTTTTTCTGAATCAATTTGATCAGCAGCGGACATGACTGAAGTGGGCATTTTGTCTTTTGTGAGGTGTTTTAGGGTTGACTGTGGGGTAAAGGCTGCTAAAGAATCAGAAATTGCTTCTTTTTTTTTTTGCCATTTAATTCACTATTTATGCTTTTAACAACCTTTATGCATAACACTTGATTTGCTACACCCTTCATTTTTACAATGCTGTAGTGTCTACCCAGTTAGAAAAGGTGACATTCTGGGATAGTATTAGACTGCTAATGGTCCCCAGAGAGAAATCTGAATTATGACAAATAATGCACTATTCCACATTTTATAACGTTTCTGATCTATTTTTACCATGTTGCATGCAGTTTACTCTGTCTTCATGTAGTCCACCTGATATCAGGAAGGTCAAACCACTACTTACTCACTTCACCTGCAGCCAGCATATTCTTCTTTTTGAGTCACAAAGCACCTTTGACATCAAGGGCATTCAAGGACTTTATGTTCACACCTTTGTGGGCAGAATAGCAGTAAAACCAGGAAGATACAACTGAAGCCAAAGTCAAATCAGCAACAATAATCTAATATTTACATTTATATTTATATTTTACATATAATTTCTGTCAATATATTCTGTGTCTTTTAGAATTTGTTGCTTTAATTTTGTACCAGCCTCTGGAACTGAGGAGCTTAGCAGTCAACTGGAAGCATACAGAAATAGAAGGATAAGGGATAAATGACAATGCATCCCCTGTAGATTTGTTTATTTAAGAAAAGGAGGCATCTGAAAAAAAACCAATAATGCTGTCTTTCAAAGCGAACATTTTGGGAAGTCTTTTTGTAGTAGGCATACAGCATGTATAAAGCCTGAAATTGTTGAAAGCAAAAGATGCTGATTCTGAGTAATTCAGCAAAGCAATAATATGGATTTTAATTTATACTGTGTGCTACAAATCTCTAGCTTTATCTACTGGTATTCTAAAATTTTATACATTAAAAAGTTACTCACGAGCTGAAATCTTACTATGTAAATTTTCTCATTTGTTTAGAAACCTTTAAATCGGCTGGCACTTTTCTTAGTCTAAAATACCTTGGTTTGTTCTTTCTGCCCTCCTCCCATCAGATCCTTTCCACAGTTTCTTTGTGTAGATTTGTCTCCTTTGTTTATGCCTTTGTAAGTATCTCCCTAGTGCTAGCACTGAGTTCACAGAGCTGAAGTCAAAAACCTGCCTTATACAATATTCTAATCCTTAGGCCATCAGTGCCGACATCCAAGTCTGGTGCCCTAGAATTACAGGGATGATGGTGAATGTATAAAGGTCCCAAAGCTCAATATAGGAGAAAAAAGCTGGGGGGAATACTGTAACACTGTGCACAGGTCTGAAATAGGGGCACAGCCAGGGGGGAAATGAGGAGGCAGTGGACGTCTTGTTAGACTGCTGTGCCGAGATGAGGAGCAGATAGTAAATTAAGAACGAGCACTGCAAGAACACATCTGAATCAGACCCTCCAATTAACTGTTCTCTTTCCTTCTTTCAAGTTTGATTTCCTTTTAACCTTTTTTATTTTATTCTTTTGATCTCAGCATCTTTTTCTTTTTGTTCAAATGAAGAGCAGTGGTGCAATAATTTTTGTTGAGGAGGTGCTTTCATTGTCAGCTCCTGTTTCCAAGCAGGAAAGTGATGAACAAGAGCTGGAAATACTCACGCATGCTATCACTCAGAATATAAGTTTGAACAAAATTTGAGACCTGGGACAATTGAAAATTAAAAATGTTCTTCCTCAGTTTGTGACAGTGTTCCCCCTATTGCTTCTTAGCTGTTGAGGATCTCAGCAAATTTTATGTGGGATTTTGTGTGTGCATGTGTGCACAAATACATGTTTAGGGCAATGGAAGTTTATTAAACAAAATATTGTACAAAGTAGGAGCAGTAGTATTTAGCTGTTACATGCTGGAAAACAGAAAACCTGGTCATTGCCTTGTAAAGAATCTTGCAATGTTCTCCTACACACCCTCTCTTTGGGCTAAGTCCAAATTGCTCCATGAAGATCTTTGATTAGGGACAGGCAGCAGAGTCCCAATGAAGGGCTGTTGTGCAGCCATATGAATGCGGGAGAGCTCTGTAATACACTTCAGTATTAGTAACATTATTATAGTTTCTGCATACTTCCTACCAAAACTTGCAGTAGCTTAGTGCTTCTTCAAGGTGAGAATCATTCCAGCCTTGCAAAGCACCTTGAGGAGCTAAATCACCAAAGGTGTACCTACCACCTGGGTTTCCTGAAGGACAGTCTTCCTTGAAAAGACAGAGCCAAAGAAGGCATTCCATACCTCAGCCTCTTCCACACCTTGTTGAATCTTAAGCAGCTGGCCTTCATTTCCCCTGGATTTCCTTTTTTCATCTCTGAACAAGCCCTTCGTCCTGTCTTTGACAGCCCTGGCCAGATTCAATTCCATCTGAAATTCTTATATACTACTGAGACCAAATACGCTAGGAAATCTTATGGAATGGAAAAGAAAAAAATGAAACATAAACAAGGTTGTAAAACACATGTTGGTGCTTTCAAAAGAGTAGGGGAAGACAGGTCTGATCCTAGGGACTTCACATCAGCCTGAAGTGTTTATGACAGTCACAACTTCCTTGAAAACATGTGGATATTTTAGAAACTGTGGTGCTTTGAAGTGTCCCTGGTCTAATAACTACAAATTTTAAAGATCTGCAAAGGAATACAGCAATTTTTCTTTACTTCTCCAGCAAATAATTCGTTTACTTTCCCGTTATCTGAATACTTTATTGCAGACAAGTCAATATTATTCCAAATTTTATAAGTGTATACTAAGATATTCTACAAATAATTCAAAACCTATTCAGTTATAAGACTTTCAGCAAAAGATAGAAGGCTAAAAAGCTGTTCCTTTCATACTGAAAGAAAGAAGAATTAAATCAAAACTGCAGAGAGAAAGCCAAATTTTCTGTATATTATTCTATCAGGTTATGAACTGGCATTCTTGAGATTACCATCCAGGTAGGCATATAAATTATGATTCCAGAACAACTAAGAATTAAAGATGTTGTTGAGCTAAATCTAAGCAGCAGGAAACACAACATATTGAAGTTCCTAGAGGTTTTATATTTCAGATAGTCACACTTCAAATCATTCCTAGTTCAGGGCTTTCTAAAGAAGCAGAAGGTACCCAATCTGGAATGCAAATGACATTTACTGAATTTCAGATAAATTCTGTAGATGTTCACCTCACATTACCCTGGTATTTTGGTTCTATTGTCAACAGTGTAACATGTTGTTGTACTTGATCTCCTACTTGGTGTGAAATTAGGCAAACAATTTTTTTTGCTCACATTGCCATTACACAAGTAAGTGTGAAGCTCAGTAAAAACTGAGATAACTCTATGTTGGAGAGTCTATAACTAACTAAACTATTATCTTTATTAAGAAGACAAGGAAGGAAGTAATTCTTTTTCACTCATACAATTCATGCAATTCAAGAAAACCTTTAACCAAATATTGTTCTCACAAGACCAACAGGTTCCCTAGACCTTGAAACTTGGTATTCCAAAATTTCCTGAAATCCCATGATACGAAGGCTTCAAAACCAAGTTTGGAATTCAGTGTAAAGTTCCATTCTCTTAGGAAACATCACTGGCTCTCAAATCCAATAAAATCCTACCTTGGGATCTTCCATTTGTTATTAATACCGTATGTAGCCCTTTTTCATTCAGCTGTGCATTTTACCACAATTATATATTTTTTAATTTATTTTTTTCGGTAGAAGGAATGCCAAACAGCGTGCTCCTGTCAGTTTCTGCAGTCTTTAGGATGGAACTGATACAGCCCACATGATTCCTTATGGCACTGTGATATTGCAGGGAACCGTTTTCTTTCTCAAAACCACCAGCTGCTGTATGAGAGCTGAAGGGTTTCTCAGATTCCTTTAGCCTTATGTTTCCTTATCTGCAGTTCATTTTCATGCCTTATTTCCCAGAATTTACTTAACATTTTCAGAAGGACGTCATTCACCCACTACTTGTAGCTGGATTTGGATTTATAACTCTTTTGAAAAGAGAGAGTGATGTGATTCTGCAAACCACCAACACATGATGTTGTCAGATGATAACTATTCTCCTCATCAAAATACGATGGAAGAACTGACTTGTCCCATCCACCAGAAAACTGAACCAAATTAAGACTGAACATACTGGATGCTCTTTTACAAAGACAGGAAAAGGGACTAGCCATCTGGCACCTCTTGAAGCTCTTTAAACACAGAGAAATTTTGCTGGAGAAAGCATAGCTGTCTTCTGAATTCTTCTAAGGAATTTTGATGTTGGAGGGGGGCAAGGGGCGAACTGGGAGTGTATGTTTTGGTTTGGGGAATTTTTAAAATGGATTTATACCATATCTCTGTACTTTAGATGAGCAGCCTCATTCTGACTCAGTGTCAGCAGAGACTTGCTGGAGTTTTCTGCTGTAGTAGATCCTTGATGACTTGTTAAGGAATCTGCTCCATATTGCAAAGAGGCATTCAGCAAGGTCTGAGCTGCACTCATTATAGCCTCCCCAGTTGTAGCTGTCCAGAGTAGGATGATGCTGGGATCCCATAGCATTGACCCTGTTCTAAAAATGGTTGTTGTCTCTTTATATGAGGTGCCAGCTTTTACCTCTTGTATCTAGGAAGAAATTATTATTAGTAATCTCTGGATTCATGTTCTGTTGTTAGTTAAGAATTCAGTGGGACCCAGTGTTTCATTCAGGGGAATGTCTTAAGAAGCTGAAATCCACTGATGTCTTCGGGGTTTGAAACCATGCCTCCATCCCTTTTAGTCCTTTGTTGCAGCGATAAGTCATAATTGTAAAGCTGACTATCATATTTTTTATTATTATTATTCACACTGCATCTGAAGACTGGGCCCTTTTTTATTTAATGTTTCCTTGCAAATAAAAAACATTATTACCTTTTCTAAGATTGCTCCTTCAGTGGTTAGACCATATTGTAGTTATGGATAATATTAAGTAGAGCAAACTACTTAGTAATAAATGTGAGCCTATGACTAAGTGTATTCTTTATAAGTACAAAAATTAAACTCGCCGTAGCAGGTGGCTCATGCTAATCAGCAGCTGCTGGAGGTCATATTTGAGATATTATGCAAATTCAAAACTTAAAAATACAGACTATGGAATAATAATTAATTACATTTGCACTTTGATTAAAGATTAAATCTCAGTATAATAATAAAAAAAAAAATCATGTATTTGTATTGCCTGATATAATTAGGCACTCTCCTAAATGACCAAACTTGGAACTGCTTATTATGTCCTACCAAACCTGTGGGAGAGCCTGACATGTGTTTAGCAATCATGGAGTTTTTTGTGTTCATCAGAAAAAATCATTTTAAAACAATGTGGGAGGGGCAGTCCTTATCTTTAAGGCAACTGTTGGATAATTGACCTCCTTTAGCATTTAATTTCTCAAGCCTCTAGGAAGCTTAATTTTGAACATCAAAGGGGTACCTGTGGAAGAAACTGTTCCAGACTGGTGAGTAAACAAATTAGAGTTAATAGGGTCATTAGCATCTGTGGTAAAATTTCAAACTGGGTATTCCTCACTAAGGAATGTAAATGTCAATGTTTTTAAGTCTTCTAAAATATAATTAGACATGGAACTTGAATACAAATGCTATTTGTATTCAAGTATTTTGCCACATATCCTATTAACAAACAATGTTTTCCATACTGTGGGCATTTTTTTATTAAACGTTAGGGAATCTGTTGTTCTGGTCTTATGCATTGCTTGCCAGACAATGAGAATAGAAAGAAAAAAGGGACAAAGCTGCTTAGTCAATAGTATGCTGTAAATATCAAGGATGCTGTAAGTTCTGTTTGATATAAAACATGCTAGCCAGTTATCTTTAGAGTAACAACTGTAGATCTATTTGACCCTGAGATCTCTATGCAGCAGTATAAGAACTTGGGGAAAAAAAAGAAAAAAGAAAAAGAAAAAAAAAGCCCTTCAACCCAGAACCACAAAAAACAACTTACATTTCCTTATTTGAATGATGGATGATCCTCTCATCTGTACTTTCTCATGGTTCTATGGCTACATGAAGGGGTAATTGCTGATTGAATTTGAAACAGAAAATGCATCAAATTCAATTCCTACATCCTCTCATTTCACTTCTTGCACAATACTAAAGTCTTTTTTTTTAAATTATCCTTACATATGGTAATAGAAATATCTCTCTTTCTTCCACTAAGCTGACAAGTTTCTAGTCCAACCACATTTCCACACCTCTTTCCACTTGCAGGCTATAGACCCTGGCATATCCATTCCTTTGAAATTCTTGCTGTTAACTGTTCCCAGCAGCAGCAAGCTCCTGGAAATAAGGGTTGTCAGAATAAGTTGCCTTTTTCACTTCGCAACCCTAGGAAATTTAAAACTGTGGGGTTTATTCTAAATCTCTAGGAGGTCAGTACTCAACAATGACTTCTTTTTAATCCAGAAAATCACCTGCTGCTAGAAGTGTCATCGTTTAAAACAGGTAGAGAGGAAAATTTCCTCATAAAGAACAATAACATCAGGTCAATCTAAGAGTTTGTGGAATAAGGACTAACTGTCAACACCACAAATGCGTTTAGTGTAGAAGAAAATAAAATATTTGCTAGAAGTGCCAAAGGAGAATTGCAGAAAATATTTAGACTGGAAAACTGCAGATGGCCAAGCACATCCAGTGGTAAATCACCTTCTCTCTGTGAAAACTGATTTGTAACAGCGGGGTCTGAGTGAGTGCTACAGTGAATTCTACCAAAAAAACAGAAGGTGGGGGAGAAGAGAAAGGCATTTTAAATAATTGATCATAGTTATATCTGTGGTTACAAGCATAGCATTCTTAAGTCATTAGCCAGAAGGAGCAAAGAGTTTAAAAAATACTAACTCTGCTCACTAAATATAATCATGAGGTTTATGGGGGAAAAAAAGGGGAGACTGTCCCATTTGTCTATCATAAATCATTTTGTAGTGATAATTTTTTTATTTGGGCTGATTTAATCTTTTAATCTGCTGTCCTCCCTTAATGGTAACAATTTATTTTTGCGTAACACAAATAAAAGTAAAAACCCCCTCAAATGCTTTTTATGTAATGTGAATCATGTTTAAGTGATGTTTTGAAAAAATCCTTTTCCATTAGAAGCAAGCTTTTTGCACAAAGCAAGATGTTATAACTGAGGGGTTTTGTGCAGTGATTCTAGTTACTGTTTATTATCACTCCCTAACGCTGTGCTTCAAATAGGAATCTTTAGTTTGCCTCCATAAGTGCATCTCATAGCATTCATTTTTAAATAACCATTAGTTTTATTTCAACCTCCTACAGTGTTTGTGATAGAATGTTACTATTTTCACACAATAATAATTTATTCCCTCTATAAGCCAGAGTTTTAGACAAGTATGACTCCATTTCTCCAGCTTACTGATTTTACTCCTGGAAACAAAACAATATCAAAACAAGATCACATAACATCTATGGCTAATTTGGGATCATAAGCACATCTCCTGATCTTGCATTCTATGTGTATTCAAGGGTAAGACTCATTGAACCTAAGGCAGACAAAAGTGAGGCACTTGGTTTTTCTGCTGTAGTCAAGGCCAAGATGTGTGCCTCCCAAGGACAAGCCAGCTGATCACAAAACACCGACAAGGTTGGCAAGAGAAATCACAGTAAAAGTTTATTTGCCCTTCCACTAAAGTAAGAAGTAAATGCTTCTGCACTGGTCAATAAAATGTTTCATGGTCCAGTATGTCTCACCCATGAATGTAGTGAGGGAGTGCTTCTAGTATGATTTTTCATTTTTTGATTGAAATCTTGACTATGAAGTATTCTGAAAAAAAATACCTTTTCACCCTTATTTTAGAATTGGTGATACTACATAACTCATCTGGACATACAGGCAATGCTACTTTCAGAACTTAAAAGCAACTAAAAAACAGAATAAACATTATGATCTTATTGGAATAGGACATTTGTTTGTACACATTTGGCACCCTTTTAATTATTTTTGTAAGGAGTTAAATAATAGTCGCAAGCAAGTATTAATTTCTTCAAAATAAAGCATAAAACAGCAAACTCAGGATGTACTTCTAAAAAAATACTGAACTATTCAATAGAAATTAAAGGCAGATGGAATTTATTCCAATGGCTACTAAAATGTAACACACCAAAGGATGCCCTTGATTTACTTATTACAGGCTGTAGAGTTCCGTAGCTGGAATTCTTTAACCATACATAAATGGGTCAAACTAAGTTATGAAGAATGTAACTTTCTATTGCAATTTTTAACCTATTCCCAAACATGTTTCATTGCTTTTTCTTTCCCATAACAGCTCCTGATCCCTATCTAAGCGATTATGTCAGACCACGCTAGAAAGGTCTGACACCAGAGGGTGCAGAGTTGCTATTCCATGACTTCAGCACATCATCTGTAGGATAGCCTGACACATATAATCAGGAGAGGTGGTCTTGCATTAACCTTTTCTACTCCCACAGGATGACATGATAATGAAACAACAAAAACAGATAATGAGGCAAGGAGAGTACAATTCTTGTGATTATGACTGAAAATGGGGAGGAGGGGGACAGCTGAACAACTTTGTGCAGACTTTCAATGACGCAATTCAAATATTAAATGGAGCAGATAAATATATATATAAATATATATAGATATACATATACATATATATCTAAATGTAAACCCAGATATGAGTTGAATATAGCACCTAGAACAGGAGTCTGTTAAAGGAAGGAGTTGGTTAAGTTTGTTCTTATGACCGGCTACTGCTGGGCAGACAAACAACTTCCCAACAAGAATAATAAAATAAAGCATTATTTTGTGGCTTGATTCCTTTAACATCCTTAGAGAGAATGATTCAGTGAAGCACCTGAAAACCCAGGATCTCATTGCAGGGGAGATCTCATTGCGGTCTTCAGCATCTTCAGGAGGGGGAAGAGGAGGGACAGGCACTGATCTCTCTCTCTCATGACCAGTGAGGTAACCCGAGGGAACAGTGTGAAGCTGAGTCAAGAGGAGTTTAGGTTGGATATCAGGAAAAGGTTCTTCACCAAGTGGCTGGTTGGGCTCTAGAACAGGCTCGCCAGGGCAGTGTTCACAGCACAAGCCTGACAGAGTTCAAATGTTTGGACAATGCTCTCAGGCATACAGTGTGACTTGGGGTGTCCTGTGCAGGGCAAGGACTTGAATTTTGATGGTCCTGGTTGGGTTCCGTTCCATTCCAACTCAGCATATTCTATAATTCTATGATTCTATGATTTGCTTAATGCTGTCTATGCTGAGACAAGATGTGTGTAGCCTCAGCCTACAAAGACTGATAGTATGTTGTGGTAGCAAAATGAGGAAAATGCTTGTTCACTTTCATCTGTGAATTTATGATCTGGCTTTTTTTGGCACATTTCTACCAGTAAGAAACTACTTTTCCACAACAGTTCCTAGAGGAAGCTCAAATATTCAGTGGAATGACAGAACAGATAACTAAAAAGGCATGGATTAAAAAGCAGCCACAAATAAATTTGTACATACTGAGTTAAAAGCAAATGAGAATCTGGCTACAGTGGAATTCACTCCTGGATAGAAGTGATGGTTTCAGTTAGCTCAAGAAAGCAGTAAAGCAAAATTGCATAAGCTAAAGCTTATTTCTCTAAAGTTGGATATTGTGGAAATGATGTAATGTTAATATGTTTCCTTTGTTTTGCCACACACCTAAGACTCCATTTATGCTGAAGTTACAACAGTGCATTTTGTATATGAAAGCCCTGGGCATCTCAGGAAGTTTTAAAGCTTTCTTCTTAAAACATGAATTAAAGTCACACTTTAAATTGTGCTGCATGTGTTCCCATGTTTACTCATGTCTCTCTAGAGTTTTTAACAGCTCAAAACATAGGTCTGTTCAATGGGAAGCATATGCCACTAGAGCATTTTAGATGAATGCTTCAGAATCAATCAAAAGGCACGATTTGAGCAGCCATGGGCCAAAGCAGGATTTATGTGAATCTCTGACCCTGGTAATATACTGCTTGAGTGACGCTACAGCACTCAAGCCTTGTCCTGTAGGACTTACCGTGAATTACATTTGTGTGTGTCTGTTGTAACTCACCAGCTTTTCTTACGCTGAGTAGGGTTTTTTTTTTTCTTACTCTTTTATATGACAATCATATCACTTACTACTTTCAACAACAGTCTCTCTTATAAAGGTCATTGTTTTAGTATTTACTTGTGACCCATTATTCAAACCACATATGTGTTGCTTGATTGTACATAAAAATGGTTTGAATTTTTTTTTCTTATAAAAGTAGTTTGAAATTGTTTGCATATAATACTTTGAAATACAGATTCAGAAAGAAAGAAACCTAAAACACAATGAAAGAAAATAGACTGCATAGAATTTTTTTTGTTCTTCAGGAAAAAAATACATAAACAATGGATACAAATTTTTTTATATTCATAAGCTGTACTGTGTTTTAAATGCAAATGGTGAAAATTGAAGTAGGCACACTACTCTGCTCAACCGTAATTATATTTCTTCTTGTGGATAACTGATATGGAAAGATGTGTTAGTATGCCCACTCAGAACTTCACACAGGCTGAATAGCCAATATAAAAGGGTAATGTGGTCGATATTCACACAAATGCATTGTTCAGATTTTATCATGTCACATCTGTGTGTTTTAAGGTACACTGGAACTGTGCAAACTCTTGTCACCATTTCTGTTTCTGCTTCTCTGGCACACTGGCTGGCATTCATGTATTCTGTCTGCTGAGATACTAGATCCTGGGAAAATGGGTTTATTCCTGACATCTGGGTGTGATCTATCCTTCTCTAGAACTTTCCAGGTAACTTTACAGAGGTAACCTAATAGAGACTTTCCAGAGTTAGCAAGCATTGTGACCATTCTGATTTCATATTTCACTTCTTCAGAGATAGTAGTGGGAAAAGGGAGATATTTGAGCTTTGGATAAGTTCCAGAAAACTTACCAAAATATGTTTCACTTTACTTCCTATAACCAAGATATAGTTCAAAAATAATAAACACCTAATAACGAGCATACTGTGTCTTGAGAATTTTACATTTAAAGTCATATTCATTTAAGAAATTCCTTGTTTCCTTTCTTGCACTTGACTTCTCCAAGAAGAATCTCCTACCCAGAATTCTAATTTTCAAATTATTTTCTCTGCTGATTCCTTGATCAGATTAAGTAGATAATCAATTATTTTGCTTAACCCACTCACATTTAGAATTTATTGATAGGTCAGCCAAACAGAAGTGTTATTGCTTTGCCCACGATCTGTATGCTATCTATATTACCATTGGTACAAAAACATTTAACATTATATTTCCAGAGATGCTAATTTCCATTTTTAAAAAGTCTCTGGAAAGAAATCTAATGTCATAGGAGACAATTTACAACTTTAAATAGGCCAAATCAGTCACAAAGGTAAACTTGATAAAAGTAACCGTGAAGTGATCTCAGAGTGTCCATACAGCATAGTTCTATGCCAGTTCTCTTCCCAACAGGATGCTTTTCATTCCATAATTTATCAAAGAAGCACAGGGGAGGTGATTGCTTTTTAACTTAATCATTGATCGTGATTTTCTATCAGTGTGTGTCCTGTGAAATTTGCAGTAATAAAGATGAGCATTGCTAGCCCGAAAATACAACCTTGCTGTGATGCTGCACACATTCAGCCTCTCAGCTTCAGTTATCACTGGGTGGGCACAGAACCACAGAAAAATGTGCTGCTGTGCGGGACAGAGTTAATTTTGTGATGTAGCTGGAGGGGGCATGGTTGGCAGGGGAGTGTTTGCTAGGACACAGATTTCATTCCCAGGGGAGGGGGAAAGCAACTCTTGCTTCCCAGGAGAAGGGAGCCCTTCCAGTGGAGCAAGCATGCAGACAGAGCAGGATTGACTCTGGTCCCAAGCTATAGGGAGCAGTTTGGGTGCCCTGGCTGGGGTCAGGTCAAGCTCTGCACTCTCTGGTTTGTTCACTTGTTATTAATATTTTTGCCATTACTCTCCATTCTCTTATTTCATTGGTGTTGCTGTAAATTTTTCTTATTGCAACCTGTGGTCTTTGCCTTTTGTGCCTCCAATCTTCTCCAAACCCATGCAGCAGGGAGGGGAAAGGAAAAAAAGTGATGAGGAGAGCAGAGTAAGCAGCATCTGGTTTTGGAGTCATGGTTGGGGCACTAAACTGAGGAGTACCATTTCTAAACCTTGAAAGGTATCCCTCTCAAAAAATACATGAGGTCTGTGTGATAATCATCACACAGATGATGTTAATCACAAATTATGTTAATCACAAATTATTTCAAACTGGGTGAAAATTAATTCCCTAACATACCTTGACAGATCTAGGCTCTTAGGAACGTTTGGCTCAAAGATCAGCAAATCTGACAAGTAACACTGCCCCGAAATTCCATCTGTTTATGAGGTTTCAAAACGTTGAATTCAAGTCCTATGCTTAGAACCTTTAATTTGGATGGGGGGTAAAGGAGAAGGCGTTGGTCTGCTTCCCCAAAATATTTTGTGTCATTAGAATAATTGGTTGACTTTTATTGAAATAGTTGGTTTTACCAACACGTCTTTTAATAGTTGAAGAAAAACTGAAACAAGTCAAACTTTGAAGAAGTTCATCTCGATTAATATACCACTTTGATTTTGAATTGTGAATAGCTGCAGCTGTGGCTGTTCAGCCCTAAGTCTTCCTGAAAAGATGAAGAAAAAAATACAATTAAAGGGGAGTGGGAAAAAAAAGAAATAAAATTTTAAAATACAATTGATAACTAGACATTGATAACTAGAAATATGCAGGAGTATGATTATTAAATGAAACTCAGTAAATTGTCTTAGTGGCAATAGTAATGACTAAATTACTCTAGTATGAAGCATCACTGTAAATTTCTTTTGGTGTTTATTTTTATTCTTACACTTAGATTATTTTAAGGATGAATCATCCTTATGATTCATACTGGGTTTCATCCAATAAGTCTTTAAGGTGCATTTTCACAGCCTTGGTAGTAGCAATACAAATTCTTCATGTAAATAAATTGTAACTCAAAGTTAAACTAGACCAAATGGCAAATATATTGATCTTATTGCCGTATGAGATCGTGTTTTAGTGGTAAAAGAATTTTCACTTCTTGAAGACAGTAGGTCACAAGTTTTGTTCTCACCAGCTTCAAGGTGTCAAAAGCCCTCTGTTTTACAGTAGGTGAAATGTATTACTGTCTGTGTTCCCAGAACACTCAGTTTGCTAATGCCAGAATCACAAAACCACTACCGGGGTGCTCCCACGCTAGTAATCAAGAAATGTATTGGGACTTTGACTAACTGGACTGTGGAGACACTTGTCTTCAGCTTATAAAAGTGATCCCTTTGGGGGCAGGACACATTGCTTTAATACTGTATAATTTGCGCCATTCCTATTCATCTTTTGAAAGATTATTTCAATCCTAAAGCTGTCAATTTTGCATTTGCATAAGAACTAAATCAGTTTTTAAAAAGTCAGAAAGTTGCTTTCTCTGTTTCTGTCCTTTTGATTGATTATCTATGGTTCCACAGCTTATTACGTGATCACAGCCATGTTCTTTGGAGATATAATCATCAAAGAGCATTACTCAGCTGGGAAAGTACATGTGAAGGGTGTAAATAATGAAACAGAACAGGGGGCCATTAAATACTTTTTTTTTGTTTGTTTTCTGAGCTTAGAGGCTTGTTTACAGGGTAGGGGGCATACCATTAAATAGGAATGTTAAAAAAAAAAAAGACAGAACTCCTGAATTGTATCAGCCAATCCATCTGTTCAGATAGGGCGCCCTGCAGACCTGGCAAACCTTGAAGGTTTATCAGTGTTCATTTTGGCTTTGAAAAGTGTGTTTAGTCCCTGTGGCTCAAAAAGCTCTAGGTTATGTATTAGGAAGTATATTCCCAAAGCAGACGTTTAATTTTTAAATTTATATGGTCCTTTATAGGGTAATCCTAGTCATATAGTGCAGGGTACTTTATCAAGCCTATTTCTGTGTAGCACATCAAATCGAAATGATTGGAACCATTAATTAAAGTTTGGTTTAGAGGAGAAAACAGAGCAGGAAGCAAAGTGTATAAACATGCAACCCCTTGACTTGTAGCAGAGTTGAAAAGTAACTGATTGTGTGTGGATAATTGCCATGACTTAGTTTGGCAGACCCCTATTGTTATCAGAGCTGCAAGGCTGCCTCTTAAACTGTTCAAACATGGATCTCCAGCATTCATGTCCAGAAAGGCCAGCTGCTCTGTTAAAATTCATTGCTTGTTTGTTTTGGTTTTTTTTTTTCTTTAATGTATATTTTTTCTGTGTCATTAATCCCGTGGGTTTTAGTTTGTTGGGTTTGGAGTTTTTTGGTTGTTTTTTTTTTTTTTAAGAAAATTATTCTATAATTCTCTTTCTGTTGTAAACTTCTGTAACTGGTGTGAAGTGTCTGGTACTGAGTCACCTAATACTGGCCTGATAATACTTTTATATCTGTAATAAGCATCATTAGGAGTAATCCATACAGAAGTTTCTGATTCTCACTTGCACTGTAGCTCTGCCTTCCTTTTTATATAAAGGAACTTTTTGTACTACTTATGTACAAAAAAAAATTAACTTGTCCTAAGTAAAATAAGAAGATTTTAAGAGTGAAAATTAGATATTAGACTTGAACATTAAAAATATTGTGAAATCAGAATAAACATCACTGCACAGATTGCTGCTGTTTATACTGAAACCATTTAGAAATACAGAAAGGTGCAAAGCTTTTGAGGAGACCTGAAAGCAAAATACATTGAATCCAATGCTTTGTTATCATTAATAAAAAATACTAAGGGGCTGGAGACGTAGGATGTGTTTGTGACTATGTGGAGGTTAGAGCACATTACTGTTACTATCATGCTCAGTATATTCACCAGCCTTTTCTGGGTGAGGTTAAATCAGCTAAAATATTTATCTAGAAGATTTTTATTGTGGACCTTCAATTTCAACTTTTGACTTTTTTTTTTTTTCTGTCAGCCAAACATTGTCACTTATTTTAGAATTTTTTTCTGATATTTGAATTGTAGGTATGTAATAAAAGGGCTTCAAATTCTCCAGTTGAATTTAAAATAATTTTACATCATTTTTTATGCTTTCCTATTAAGAACTCTGACCTTAATATAGATGATGTAATACTTGTTTTGACACATTGAAAACTTGTAACTTAAACAGAGCAAGTTTAGTCGATCTTTTCAGATGAATATAGCCACAGAACTTTTGCACATGTACCATTTTTCCTACTAAAATGGCATTAAATAGAATTTTTATTTTTGAAAACTGTAAACTTCACATAAATTAGGGAGATGATTCTGAATAATAAAGCAAAATACACATCCTACCAATCAAGAAGCAGGAATAAAAGGCATGAGAAACCTTCTAATTTAGCATAGAGCAGTCTCTTGTGCATAACTGCTGTCCTCTGATCAAACCATGCTTTTTAACGTCAAACAAGGAGGAAAAAAAGAGTCTTGGTAAAAAGAACAGCTAGAACATCCTTTAATAGAGATGGAAATGACTTGATATAGAACTTGGGGGGGAAAAAAAAAGAAAAAACAACAATAAAACAACAACAAAACATCAAGAGCAACAAAACTGAAACCAAAAAGCAGAAGGCATTTTTTGGA
This sequence comes from Petroica traversi, assembly GCA_025920805.1. NCBI lineage: Eukaryota > Metazoa > Chordata > Aves > Passeriformes > Petroicidae > Petroica > Petroica traversi. The sequence continues at coordinate 2,282,148 of JAHLSL010000015.1, forward strand.
GAGGTGGAGTGATGAGGAGAAATGTCCTTGACTCTGTGTAAGCCATGCTGCTCAGCAGTAACTAAATCATCCCTTTATTATCAACACTATTTTCAGCACAAATCCAAAACGTGGTCCATAGAAGCTATTGGGAAGCTACTGTCTATCCCAGACAAAACCAGAAGACACATTTGTAGTGCTTGTTAAAGAGGAATACCTTCTGTTGAGTATGCTTTTTCCACTACTCTAATCTTAGCAGATGTACTGAAACCATACAGATATACTGAAAAAAAATTTCAGCTTTCTTTTTGGATCAAATTTAAATTACAATTTGCACTGCTAATGGTATCAAACTGTATAATTATTTAAGACCAACAGATATACCAACAGTATACAACTTTTTACTCAAAATTTTTAACCTTATTGCAAAGTGATAGGTAGAATATTGTATCTATATCATTCTTGCTGCAGCTTCAAATCTTAGAGTCCAAACTAACAATTGACTGCTTAGAGGCCTTTTTAACAAGGTGCACTTTTAGAGGTGCAGGCTAAGGCCCTGTGGTACAAGACATGGTAGAGTTACAGTTAAAATTCCTTTAAAATGGTATTTTCCTACTATTTCTTTTTACTCTAATACTAGTTTAGTTTGACAAGAGTAAGGATGAGAAAAGAGGGTTTGTACAACATTAATTTTCTCCCTGGGGAGAAGATTTTGCCAGGGGCAAAATGACATTCCTCTCATCTTGAAGTTAAAGCAACAAAGTTAGTAAATTTTATCCTACAATACTTTTTTATGCACCTTGACATTCCTTATTTCCCAATGTCAAGCTAATCTAGTGGGAGACCCAAAAACTATAAAAATTTGGCAAATAGCATTCAGGGTTGAAATGCAAACTTTTAAGAGCTTTCAGTACTGAAACTGAAAGAACTGCATTCATCTAGTCTTCTTAAAACAAGAATCATTGCTCTCTTTAACAGCTCTCAAACCTCAGCAAGTTTTACAGAACCTTATAAGCAGGTGTTCCCTTAATTTGTCCAGTGGATAGGAAATAAATAATGATTAGAGTTTTTTAATGCTTCATCCTAAATATGAAGGTAAAGTGTGTTAAGATGCTATTTCTTCTTTAAGGAAGGACAGCAAGAAGACTAAATGATAGGTTAGGTAATAAATAAGATGGTTGAATAATTGAAATCTCTTCCTATGTGGGTATCAACAGATTAATTTTACTAGTGAATTTATTTCCAGTAATGATCTTTGGAAGTAATCTCTCATCAGTAAGCTGTCACTGTGAAGGAGAGAATTTTAGACTTTTGTTTAAAGTTGTACTAAGTGTGCTGTGCTCATATGTGTTCTCTATAATTTTCTTCTTCAGCTGCTTGAAAGCCAAACAAGCAATACTTATGAGCTCTTAAAAGCCACTTTAAAAAACCGGTGGTTTCATAATTCAAAAAATAACCAATACATTTTGAGATGGCATCAAAGGTTTTTTTATGCTTTTTTTAAGGCATTTCAGTGTAAGCCTAGCTTTTCGTACCATAATAGGAAAGGGATTTTTGGTGTCTATTAACACAAGCAGGAAAAGTTTATTTTGACATGCAATGTTCTTTGTAAGAATTCAGTTGTAAACCCTTCCTGGGGAACCTGAATTCTAAATGAAAAAGCCAGTAAATCACTGGAAAAATATTTTACTTTTAAGCATGGATATAACTCATTACCTGTTTGGGCCCTGGTTCCTTAATCTGAATCTGGTATTCTGATTGTTCCTGCAACACCTTTTCTATAGATATTTTTGCCTATCAGAAACCTGTGACTTGAAAGCCGCAATCTCTTCCAGATGTGTAGATATGTCTGCAGATAAGATTCAGCCTCATCAAGTCTGGATAAACACCTTCCTATCAAGATTTTTAAAATCCAGGTTTTTTGTATGGAACCAAAAATAAAAAAGCATACATTAAATAACATAAAACCCTAAAAGTGCAATTGGAGTATTTGATGTTTTGCATAATATAGTTTAGAGCATGAAGACTGTGACTGCAAATACTAATTGTTTGGTTTAAAAAGCCCTAGAGAAATAATGGCTGCTAGTCTGCACGTCAGAAATTTCAAGGTAAAAGACATAACATGTGTAGCAAAATACAGTTAATTAGAGCAGAAGTAGATCCCTTTCAAAGTCTGAGATAATGATATACACAATAGAGCTGTTAACTTCAGAAAACTGAGTGCTGATGTAATCAAATAAGGAAGATGATTTCTCTTTTGAGCCTGTATTTCAAGAGAGATTCAGATCAATATGTTGTTATATTTGATTCCCATATTCTCACCCAACTCTATGAGAAAAACCCACCCTCACTCTAAATCTAAAAGTTCAACCTTGTCCAATCTTTTCTGGGGGTTAATTTTTAAATATAAAACTGTTTCTTTTTAAACGAATAATCATTAGCTTCTGTATCCCCTCGGTCTCAAACATGGTCCTTCTCTCATATAAGAAATGAGCCAGTTTATTGCAGGAGTATGTGAAAAATTCGACCTCTCTTGGACCTGCTCATTAGCAGTTTGATAATTTCATTCTCCATTTCTTACTAAGAAGACACATTATGTCTTGTTCTGTGAAACTTGTTGAAGATGTCTTTCTTTATAGCTTTTTTCTTTTACCGTTTGTTGCAAGTGAGAGACTTTACAAGGAGAACTGAAATGTCCCCTTAATTTTTCCTCTCAACTGAAATTTTTGACTGCACTCTCATATTTGTTTTGCCCAAGACCAGCAATATTCTGAGACCATTTTCACCAGGTTCTTCCTGGTAATTGCTGACTTCCCCCAGCTCAGCATGGTAAAGGAGAAGGCCTTTTGAACACTGTGGATTATTTTGAAAATCTTAAGCATGTATGCATCCAGGAAAGAGTGCACTGAGTAGTATCCACAGATTAATTGGTTCTTTTTCCCGTCTAGATCTCTGCATTTGGGGTCTTCTTTTTAAGTTGTAAGCTGCACATCTCCATTCTCATCTGCAAGAATTTAATTTCTATTCTATCCTATTTGCGCTACAAATTAATTTAGGGGCTTTTTTCTGTAATAATTCTTCTTGAGGAAGAATAAAAAGGTGGTAGAAGAGTAGTGGCAAAGGATAAACTAAGGAAAAGGAGTTTCTCTTTACTGGAGCTATTAAGTATCTATATATTTTCTGAAATAGAAACCTGTGTCTGTTAATGTGAGGCAAAAGATATACTAAATCAGCAGAATCTGGGGATTCCTGACCATAGAAATATTAATTATGCCATCTTCACTATTATATCAGAACATTCATGCTTAAGATATTCTTGATTAATGTCAAAAGTCTCTTTAAAAGAAAGAGAAAATAAATATCATCAGTCCTTGGATTTGTTTGGGAGCTGTAATGAATATACTATTCTCTATTGCAGAAGAAAAAAATAATTTATGGAAATCTCCACAATTATAAATGTACATATTCCAAATTACCATTCTTAACCGTACTTAATTGTTCTTTCTAGTTATCGTCAATACATGTAGAGTAGCATTAATAGAAATTAACCAAAAAGTGACAGATAAGAGCTAAATAGACTTAGCTGTTCCAGATTTGATTTGAAATAGGTTTTGAAAGAAAAGATCTGAAATTATCAACAGCTACTAACAGAAACAAAAAAGGCAAGCCTTATTACCACTATGTGTGGGTCCTTTTTTCAACCACCCAAGCTCAAATTAAATTATTCTTCCATTAACTCACTGTGCTGCCTACTTCTAGCTCTTGCTGAGCAAACATCAAGAGCTGCACCCAGCATGTGTCCTGTAGCTCAGAACAGGAAGCACTTTGGTACTCTGTATTCATGGGGAGAAATGAGAGGAGGGAAAAAGTCCATGGGGAAGAAAGGAGGCAAAAAAAAGAGAGAAAGAAAGAGAGAAAGAGAGAAGGAGAGAAGGAGAGAAGGAAATAAGGAAGGAAGGGAGGAAGGAAGGGAGGAAGGAAGGGAGGAAGGAAGGAAGGAAGGAAGGAAGGAAGGAAGGAAGGAAGGAAGGAAGGAAGGAAGGAAG
>JAHLSL010000015.1:2286182-2346257 GCA_025920805.1 Petroica traversi
AAGGAAGGAAGGAAGGAAGGAAGGAAGGAAGGAAGGAAGGAAGGAAGTGGAGGAAGTGGAGGAAGGAAGGAAGTGGCAGAAGGAAGCGGCGGAAGGAAGGAAGTGGCGGAAGGAAGGAAGGAAGGAAGGAAAAGATTTGATGCATAGGCTACTAATAGCTGTTACTGAGCGCAGAAATGAAGGATTATACATAATATTAACTGAGAGGGATCTATTTCCTGAAAATTGGTTACTTCTTTCAGTACTGTTGGCACTCTTATGGATGCATTAACTAGGTAAAGGTTAACACAATGTCAAATTCCAAGTACAAATGAGCTTTATCTTTGTATGGCCTTGATGAAACAAGTACAATTTATATCAAATAGGTGTTCACTGTAATAGTATGGAACCCTTCCTTGGAGTGCAGGAGCAGCTTTTATTTGACACATTCAACTTTCTTTCCACTACCTGGCCAATTGTATTTCTACACTTTCAGCACCAACCCCAAATTTCCAGTCTTCCTTGTATACAGCTGTGCAATATCTTGAACAGATATTTGGCCATCCTCTGTTTCTTCATGGACTATATAAACAATGTAACTTTCTTGAAAGACAGTAATGCTGCACAACTCATGCATCCACATGAAAGTATATTTTTTTTTCTCTGTACGCAAATTATTAGTTTACAAGAAAGCATAAGTTTTATGGGGGGAAAAAAAAGTTAGTCATCTGGAGGGAAACAGAACTTACAAATGTTTCAGTCTTTTTCCTTCCTTAGTAAGAATGTGAACACTTGAATGTATTCAGGAGAAGCAGATGAAATTACATCCTCTGACACTTGTTAACTCTGAAACAGATATGTGATTGATTGCAAGGTGGCGTAGCTGCTGGCATTTTTTCAGCATATTTTGATGATAGAGTTATTTAGGTGAACTTCAAGTACATCAGTGACACATACAGTGTTTCAGACACTTTGAGTGATTTCAAAGCTAATAATTTATGAAAGCTTTTGGAGCCAGTTATTAGGTTTGTCTTAGAAGAGACCGTTTTTTTTGTTTCAGTCCTCAGTTTCTCACCATATACATTGTTTACCTCATCTTATTTAGTTAGAAAACAAATACATAGAACTTTAATTTAGAAATGTCTGCTTTAACTATGTGTCAACACCTTAACAAGGTATCCTGTAGGAAATGTTTGGACTCGAAAATACCTATGCAGCAGATGAGTCTAGAAAAAGCTAAAGATAATGGAATGAAGTACCTCATAAAAACTTAATTTTAAAATAAACTAAAACATAAGGGGAGGGAAAATATTGTCAAAAAAAAGTTTAATGCCCTCTTTGTGAGACTGCTAGACTTAATATGTTGATACAGTGGGACAGAGCAGATCTCATATCCTCACCAATGTAAAGGAAAAACATCTGACGCTTAAATTGACCCCATTTATGTAGAATCCACAGGTTCTTTCAGGACTTTATAAGTCCAAATCAAGTCAAATGCAGTGATTGGGACACTCCAGAAGAGTATTAGCTAATAAAAAGATGAAGGTCCTTCTCTTCCAAAATCCAGTGTGTGTACAATATTGGATCACTTAACTGGAGTATTCTGAAGCATAACTGGAAGAATAGTAATGGAAGGAAGAAAATAAAATCAATTATTGTAAATTGTGGTTAGATTGCAATCAGATATATTAATTTCAAATTATTTTATAAATTTAGAAGAACATATTCAACAACTTTAGAATGCAAAAAAATATACTTAATCCATGAATATTCTGTTTGTAAGATTTTGCTACTGAAATTATTGCAAAAAAATTATGTGTCTTTATATTTCTAGACAATTCAATGGTAATTCAAGTTTTATTCAAAACAGTGAGTTGAATGATTTACTATCATTCTGTAAAGTTTTAATTATTTTTAAGCAGACATTCCTGTATAACAACTCTAGATGTAGATCTACATCCAACACTAACATGTAGCCCTTGTATTCATGTCCTGATAAATTCAGGCGAGCTCACCATGGTGCAGCATCTTTTTGATTAGCCAAGTAAAGCAGTATTTCTTTATGAGACATGGATTCACTTAAGGTATTTTAGGCAGCTCTCACAATCACCCTTTGTGGCTTCCAGGGAATGGAAATTACTTTAAAGATTTTACTACCAGTCATTAATAAGGGATGGTTAGCAGGTTATATTGCTCTTTCAAACAATAACTTGGGACTTGTAATAGCATTGCTTGTATTATTCCTAAAGTTAGAAAGCCAAATTAATTTTTGGCCTAACAGCACTAATACTCGTAAAGCTGGTTGAGGGATGAATTTGGCCCACTGCATTTTGGTTCCAGATATTCCAGAGAATTTCACTCGTAATTGCTACAGTTCGAATTCAGTTTTCTAAACAATGTGTAGAAAAACTAATCCCACAAGAAATTGAGCTTGATAATGAGAAGAAATGGATTATCAGACTTTGTATGACTGCTAGAAGAAGGATTACTCTGTGGCAATGAGCCTCAGTGGAGAACTAGGTGACAGATGAATTGCCCAGAAGTTGCCGTGACATATGCCCATTTGTCATCTCCATAGTCCCAAAATACAAATCTCATGGTACTTTCTTATTCTTTAATTAAAGGAAAAACAAAAGAGCTTTCTTCTCATTGTTTTGCATATAAAACAATTAGAATGCTTTCAAAGTATTGGTAGAATAATTTCCAAATATTCACTATAACTGTTGGATTTTTTAGGAAGTTATACTTTTTTATTATCAAGAAATAATGTACAGTTATTCTTCTAGTAGATTTCAAATATTACTTCAGAATGAGTTAAATTGAGCAGTCCTAGAGATCACAACAAAATCCTTTGCAGTTGACCCACAGTTTGAGTTGCAGAAGATAACTTGCCTCTTTTAACACTAAATCTGCAAATTCATGCATCTGGTTCTGTTAGTGTGTAAATTCAATATGTGAGCCTTACACATCACTATTGAAAATATGCAATTTTAAAAATTATTAACAAGGCGAAAAACAGCAAAAATACTGCAGACAGTGTTGTGAAAATATAGACTCCACTTTGAAATTTCTGAATTTCTAAAATATAGATGAGAAATATGCATGTGGTGCTTAACATTGGCTGGCGCTCAGCTTCTCCTCATAACATTCTTTTTGATCACACTAATAATACCCTATGAAGCATCACTCTGTGGGATGCAGTTAAAGCCTATTTAAGCCAAAGGAACTGCTCACACTCTCCCGGGGGAAAATATCAGAACATTTTTATTTTTACCTCAGTCACTCCAGAAAACTTCATAAGGGACAGTCTTAACCAGTGTTACAGGAAAATAGCTACCACTGGTATGCCAGGTAAGGGGAAAGAATTGAAGAGTAAATGTGGTGCTGAAAAATACTGAATAAGATGATTCAGAATTAAATGCTTAAGGCTTACTTGAGCTTCAGTTGTGGAAGGTTTATGCAAATTAGGCAGTTAATAGATATTCTTGTCAGGGATCTTTGTAGAAAATGCAGATTAAAAAAATCTCACTCTGCCTCCTCTCCTCATTCTCTTCCCCAGCTCCCAAGAGCTAATTTTCTGCCATAGAGGCCACAAATTTAGGTCTCACTTTTTCAATATTTCTGCTCTCATAAAAAATTAATTTAATAGCATTCCGTGCTTAAAGCTGCCTACTTTTATTTTATCTTTTAAATTTGTGACTTTTAACTGTCTGCTTTTTTTTTTTTTTTTTTAAGAGAACAATAAAATACTTAGCTGGCATATTAAGGGATGGTAGATACATTCCTAAGTAATATATGTAGAGTCCTTGGGATTTTCCCAAACTGGGTAAAAAGATCAGGTTGAAAAGTCTTCCTTTTTCCAATATCTTTACATCTAGAGGGAGAAAATGTGTGTGACTAATACTGTTAGTAAAACAGGTTCTTTTTTAGACACTGAGAGATACATCAAGAAGAGAACTAAAGCACTAATATAATGTGCCTTGCTATACTGAACTTTTAGTCCTGAGCAGAGCAATTAGATGCAACAGAAAAATAGGATAGAAAATACATCTCTTTGTTCACTGGAGCCTATTTCTGTTACTCAATATAATTGTATCACTTTCATAAACAGATCAGACTCCATCTTAATGGGAGCTGGCTTCTGAGTACTTTATTTTTCTTCACCCTGCTATTGCTATTGGGAGGCTGTTCCAGATCGTCACTGTTGTCTGATCATTAGGAATACTTTTGATCTCCAGCCTAATTTTATTCATGGACAATTTATAACATTTTTCTCCTGCCAACAGTGCCCTTTAGTTTAAGTAGTACCTCTCTTTTCATGGCATATAATTATTTTCCAAACATAATTATTTATAGGGAGTGATTTTATGTCTTCTTAACTACAATATGTCTCCTTATCCATTATTTTTCTAACTTAGGGAGGATAAGCTTTTACTCATCCTTTCTATGATAGGCACTCTATTACTCTGATCCTCTTTTCAGCACATGTTAAAGCTTGGTTCCCCTCTGTTGTGCTTGACTAGATTGTACATTCCCTATGCAGATCCATGCAGAGGTGAACATTCCCAAAGAGAATTCTCGAGTGGTGAATGCAGGGCCAAAAGAAGTCATCATGCAAAAATCCACCTTTCACAAATTCTAATGTTTGTGGATTTTATTTGAAAGCATGTGTCATAATACTTATTATGCTAAATCTGACGTTGGACTCTAGACACTGTACTTAGGGATAACAGACTCTTCAGAACCTGCAGCTCTGAAGTTTGTCTTCACAGGTTAGTGTCCATGACCATTCTTTCCAAAAATGAACAACCCTAACTTACCTTAAAAAGTGATTAGGTAGGAATAGTTTTGAATTAGTTAAGAGACTGAGAATTTAATATTTCTCATGAGATGATGTATGAAGCTTTATCACCATGTTTAGAAGGCTGTAATAGGGGAAGCCAGACTTAGGTAGGATAAATTAAACAGTTTGTTAGAAATGTTATTTAAGCAGCTTCAAGGAAGAAGAGAATAATAATCTCCCACACTACATTGAGGTATTTCAGTGTTCTATTACATGCAATTAACACAGAAGCAGAGGAGGAAGTAAACAAGGTCTCATCACTCCTTCTGCCTAGAAAAAGTGGAGGGGGCTCAAAGTGGCTATTTTGGGGACTCTGGTTGCCATCTTTAACAGGAGGAGAACAAAAATATTGCTTTAAGAACACTTCAAGGTTTATAGATTTGGAGGACTTTTCAGAGCCTAATTATGTGTTCAAAAAATCTAATATCCAGCTGAGATGTATAAGCAGCCAAGGTATATCCTTATTTCTGAGGTTACTGTTTATAATGCATGCTGTTATTTTAAGTCAATAGTTATTTTAAGTCAATAATTATTTGAAGGTAAGCATATTCTCATATTCTTAAATCTTTTATACTAGTGAAATTGAATCGGAGTAATTTGGTTCATGTCAAACACTCTATTCCTTTAGGTCACTATTTAAAGGTTTCCAGTCTCCTCTGAAGTATGAGGGGCCTCATCATAGGTAGATTTAAAAATGGTCAAAATTTATAGAATTAATTTTCTAAACTGTATTCTGAGCTTCCAGTAAGGAAGAGGGAGAGCTGGAATTGGAAATTACATTTCTGCTAAAGCCTTGCATAACCTTCTGTATGCAAATGCAATGATTAGAGAACTTCTGAGGGGATGATAGACTGAGGTGTGAGCCTTCCATTCTCTGAGCACTGGTCTAAGTACCAGCTTCTGAAATATCATAAGACAGAAATGCTCCCATTGTCTTGTTTCAAATTGTCTACTTTGCATGAAACTATTGCATACTAATTAATTCAGAGAGAATGTACGAATGTGAGGATAAAGATCCATTCTAATGGTTAAAGTTTCTGTACAGGCACGGAAGCTGCTAGTTGCAATTTTTGGCACAGAGTTTATTTATCCATTTACCAATAATTAATAAGAGCCAAATGGAACTTTTTTAATTAGCCCCCATAGTGGAAAGTTTTTGAAGAGCCAAGCCATTAAGCTAGAAATGTATTCTCATTCTAACTTTTCTCTATCACTGTAATTTTTTTATTTATCCATATACAGTAGAATTGCTACAACAGGAAGGATTAAGAGTCATTGTATAAAAGAAGCACAGTAGATTGATGGTGATAGCTTAGGAGATGTGGGTTTGATAGCTCTGTGGCAGAAGACAAAATAGAATCTTTGTCCTGTATCTTCTTGCAGTGTGAGCTATTAAATAAAAGGCAATGTGAGGAGATCATCCATTTAGATTTAGAAGAAGTCTATAAACTCAATATATTCAGTGAAGTGCTTGATCCTCCAGGCATAGTCAGGATCTATACTTAGCACAATTTTTTTTCCATTTCAGATGCTGACTATTTAATCATGAAACTGATGACAGTTTGAGACTACGTGTTTTGAACATAAATAAAAAAGTAAGGTGAGATGCCAAGAAAACCCTTTCATATAAAAAAAAATAAGATTCTGATAGTATTGATTTTTCCTTTTAAAATTATTTTTTAATTTTTACAAATTGAAGTTGGGATTAGTTTATAAATTGCAATTTCTATTTAAAATAATTACAATAATAATTTTGCAATTTTGGAAAATTTTCATTATCACACATATTTTCATAAAACTGGTATTGAAAAAATTAGATCCCAATTTCTCATTTTGGTTTAGGATGAAGTTTACTAAACTATGCAGAAATCTAAACAACTCTTATGGAAGAGGAAAGCAATTATAAAAAAAATTATTTGGTTTTAATCACAGAATCACAGAATCACAATGTTGGAAGAGACTTTCAAGATCATCGAGTCCAACCTCTGTCCTAACACCTCAACTAAACTAAACCATGGCACCAAGCACCACATCCAGTCTCTTTTTAAACACATCCAGGGATGGTGACTCCACCAGCTCCCCAGGCAGACCATTCCAATATTTTATCACTCTTTCTGTAAAAAAGTTTCTCCTAATATCTAACCTATATTTTCCTTGGCGCATCTTAAGACTGTGTCCTCTTGTTCTGTCAGTTGTTGCCCGGAAAAAGAGACCAACCCCCACCTCACTACAACCACCTTTCAGGAAGTTGTAGAGAGTGATAAGGTCACCTCTGAGTCTCCTTTTCTCCAGGCTAAACAACCCCAGCTCCCTCAGCTGTTCCTCGTAGGGCTTGTGTTCCAAGGCCTTCACCAGCCTTGTTGCCCTCCTCTGGACACGCTGAAGTGTCTTCACGTCCTTCCTGAACTGAGGGGCCCAGAACTGGACACAGTACTCAAGGTGCCGCCTCACCACTGTCGAGTATAGGGGAAGGATGACTTCCCTGCTCCTGCTGGCCACATTATTCCTGATACAGGCCAGGATACCATTGGCCTTTTTGGCCACCTGGGCACACTGCTGACTCATGTTGAGTCGGCTGTCGACCAGTACCCCCAAGTCTCTCTCTGCCTGGGCACTCTCCAGCCACTCTGTTCCCAGCCTATAGTGTTGCAGGGGGTTGTTGCGGCCAAAATGCAGGACTCGGCACTTGGACTGGTTAAACTTCATCCTATTGGACTCAGCCCATGTATCCAACCAGTCCAGGTCTCTCTGCAGAGCCCTTCTACCCTCCAACAGATCGACACACGCTCCCAGCTTAGTGTCATCTGCAAATTTACTAATGAAAGACTCAATACCCTCATCCATGTCATCAATAAAAATATTAAACAGAGCTGGTCCCAGTACAGACCCCTGAGGGACACCACTGGTGACTGGCCTCCAGCTGGATGCAACACCATTCACCACCACCCTCTGGGCTTGGCCTTCCAGCCAGTTCTTAACCCAGCGAAGAGTGCCCCTGCCCAAGCCGTGGGCTGCCAGATTTTCCCGGAGTCTGCTGTGGGAGACAGTCAAAGGCTTTGCTGAGTTCTAAATAGACAACATCTACAGCCTTTCCTGCATCCACCAGGTGGGTTACCTGGTCATAAAAGGAGACCAGGTTGGTCAAACATGACCTACCCCTTCTAAACCCATGCTGACTGGGTCTGATCCCCTGTCCATCCTGTAGGTGCTGTGTAATAGTACTCAATATAAACTGTTCCATAACCTTCCCTGGTACCGAGGTCAGGCTAATCGGATCCTCCTAATTACCAGGATCCTCCTTCTTACCCTTTTTATGAATGGGTGTCACATTGGCCAGCTTCCAGTGATCTGGAACCTTGCCAGTGAGCCAGGACTGCTGGTAGATGATGGAGAGTAGCTTTGCAAGCTCATCTGCCAGCTCTCCCATCACCCTGGGATGGATCCCATCCGGTCCCATAGATTTATGGATATCCAGGCAGCTCAGCAGTTCCCTGACTGCCTCCTCTTGGATAACAGGGGGACTGTTCTGCTCCCTGACACTATCTGCCAATCCAGGAAGACAGTTGTCCTGAGCACCATGTGTCTTTTCAGTAAAGACCAAGGCAAAGTCATTAAGCACTTCCGCTTTCTTCTCATCTGCAGTTACTAAATTCCCTCCCGCATCCAATAGACAACAAAGGTCGTCTTGACCTTCCTTTTTTTATTAATATATTTGTAAAAGCATTTTCTATTGTCCTTTACAAGGGTTGCCAAATTGAGTTCAAACTGAGCTTTGGCCTCCCTAATTTTTTTCCTACATGCCCTAGCAGCCTCCTTAAATACTTCCTGAGAGACCTGACCCTCCTTCCAAAGATGATATATCCTCTTTTTGTTCCTAAGTTCCTTCAAAACCTCGTTGTCCAGCCAGGATGGACGTTTACCTCTCCCACTCATCTTTCGTCACACTGGAATAGTCTGTTCCTGTGCCCTCAAGATCTCTCTTTTGAAGTATGCCCACCCTTCCTGTACTCCTTTGTTTTTAAGGGCTGCTTCTCAAGGAACTCTCTGGATAAGTCTCTTAAATAGGTTAAAGTCTGCCCTCCTGAAGTCCAGTGTAAAAGTCTTATTGATGTTCACCCTCCTTTCACCAATTATTGAAAACTCAATAATTCCATGGTCACTATGCCCCAGTTGTCCTGCAACCACCACATCTCCCACCAGCCCGTCTCTATTTGTCAACAATAAATCTAGTATAGCCTCTCCTCTGGTGGGCTCACTCACCAGCTGCAACAGAAAATTGTCCTCCACCCACTCCAAGAACTTCCTGGACTGCCTCTTTTCTGCAAGTTCCCAGCAGATGTCCGGTAGGTTAAAGTCACCTACAAGAACAAGGGCTGGTGACCCTGACACATTCTCTAGCTGCTTATAGAATAGGTTGTCCGCTTCTTCATCCTGGTTGGGTGGTCTGTAACAGACTCCCAGTAGGATATCAGCCTTGTTGGCCTTCCCTTTAATCTTTACCCATAGGCATTCAACTTCATCATCATTGGTTTCAATGTCCATGGCATCAAAAACCTCCCTAATGTAAAGGGCCACCCCTCCACCTCTTCTCCCTTTCCTGTCTCTTCTGAAGAGCTTGTAGCCATCCAGAGCAGTGCTCCAGCTATGTGAGTCATCCCACCATGTTTCCGTGATGGCAATCACATCATAGCTTTGCTGTTGTACCATGGCTTCCAGCTCCTCTTGTTGTTACCCATGCTGCATGTATTAGTATACATGCACTTCAGCTGGGCTACTGTTTTCACCCCTAACTCAGGCTTACCATCCTTGGGCCTGTTTCCAGAGAGCCCAGCTGTATCCCCTTCCCCCTTTGAACCTAGTTTAAAGCCCTTTCAACGAGTTCAGCCAGTTCATGAGCTAAAAACCTTCTGCCCTTAACAGAGAGATGGAGCCCATCTGGTTCTAGCAGACCAGGTGTTGTAAAGGTTTCCCCATGATCAAAAAACCCAATAAGTCCCATGGAGGTTAATATATCAATAATATGCTACTTTCTTGTCAAGTTAAAACAAAAAAAAATCACTTCAAACACTGCATTTTCTAATAATTTATACACTTTCATTTTTCTTATCTTTATTGGAAGAAATGAGACCTCAACCCAGAGCCAGCACAATCTGGGACAATGCCTGCCCACAGCCTCTCTGTGACCAGGGATCAGACCTGGTGAGCAGGTAGAGCCAACTGCACCAGGTTCAGCTCCCACTGCTTCAAACAGCTCTGCAGCAGCACCCCAGGGTGCCTGGCACCCTGAAACCCTGCCGTGTGCCAGCAGTGCCAGCCACAGGCTCCTGAAGGCAGGGCTGCATTCCAAGGGGCAGCAGTGCAGCCTTCACAGAGCCTCTGCACTGGAAAATGAAACAGTTATGGTAAAGGACCACAGGATCACAATGTGGGACTGCAAGGAGCCCAGACTCTAGATAGAGGTGAACAATGTCAGTAAGCTCCAGATCCTAGGACTTCTCACTGCCCCTGTTTAATTAAATGGTTCAGGCAGTCTTTGATATTTCAAAGGCTTGGTTCTGTACAGCCTTAGAACTTATCTCAAAGTAGCAATAGTTTCTAAGCATGTCCTGCTGTTGAAAAAAGTCTTGGATTACTTTTCAAGTTAGTTTGGATGTTCTGTACATATTTGGGATGGTTCAGCTTTTGAATTAACATCTGGGGAAAATATGTATGAAAGATCTGTTCCATGACTGCTTCTTCACAGGAGCAACAGACAAATATGGAAATCTTTCTCTTGACACCGAATATGACTGTAGGGCCAAAAATATGTCAAGATATTCTATCTTGAAAACAGAGCAGGAGTGAAATATAGATTGGAGCTTGCAAAGGATGAAATGAGCAGATGTTCTGTCAACAAACTGATCACTGTACAACAAATTTTAAAACAAGTGGAAGCAAGACATTTACCACACAAATCAGTTTTTCTTCAAGCTGTAGCTGCAACTGCTCTCATGAGCATCATTTTGTTAAACACAGAAAATTAAAAGAAAAAAGAAATTTCAATTGCCAGATTTATTTTAATTCTAAGGTTCTATTTAGAAGCAACAAGATTCTCTTCTGCAGTCAGTATTGTCTTCTGTTACTGAATTAGGTAATGAGTTATTTTTATTCTAGTTAGAAATGCTATCATCATGTAAGGCCTTATCCAATTTTTTCAAGACTGTACATGTTAAACCTACCTATAGCAGAAAAATTCTAGAGCACATTACATGAAATGCAGAACCAGGCAGTTCTTGAATAACCCCATTGCATGAGGCTCCACAACCTCTCTGGACAATATGTTCCAGTGCTTGGTCACTCACACAGATAAGTTCTTCCTCAAGTTCAAGTGGAACTTTCAGGGCATCATTTTATGCCCATTGCTTCTTGTTCTCGTGGATGGCACAACCAAGAAGAGCCTGACTTCATCCTTTTGACACCCCCCTTTAGGTATTTATACACACTAATGAGGTTCCCTTTCAGTCATCTTTACTTGAGGCTGAACCGTCTGAGCTCCCTTAGAACTTTCCCTTTTAAAACTTGGATAGTCAGAAGTGTTTTATAATACATACATAAAAATTGAATAATTTCATAATATTTTAATTGTAATCTAACAGCTATATTTTCTTCATATACTGGTTGTTCTTATTTGCTCTTTTTGTAAACCTTGTGCCAGTGAGAACAATCAGTATGCTGGAAGCAATAAAAGCTTATCAAAATGAACAACATTGCACTACAAAATCAGAAATCTTGTCAAAAATATTCCCTTTGAAACAGTCAGATATCTGGCCTTTTATATAAAACTCCCAGTGCATGAAAGATGGAGCTCTTCCAGTGCCGCTTGCTACAGTTTTGTTTTAGAATTAAGGGGCATTAGAACTGGAAAGGAAGTGCAAAGGAAAACTTTCTGTGTACTGACTTTATGAATAAAGTTAAAGAGAATTTTTCCCTTGACCTATCCGTATAATTTTAAGAGTCAGTTTAGGGAATGTTGCCAAGTGGACTGTCCTTCAAATTTCAGTTGTCACCCCATTATTTTAAAAAGTTAATTCACTCTCCTGTCTATTTCATATAAAGTAACAGTACCTTTCATATAAACATAATACATTCAGCCCTGAGAAAGCCTGGTGTCTAATTCTGTGTAGCGAGGATGTCAGCCTGAAAAAGGAGCTGATGAATGCTGAAGCTCTAAGTGAAAGCTTCTGGGGAGCAGATTTTCTTATCATGTTCTAGCTGTATAAATGAGTTGGAGAAAAGATGGAGGAATTTGGTTACATGTTAAGTTTTGTACATTGATGAATTGTTGCTGTAATATTTTCTTGTTATGCTCGTAGTTAATTACCATCACAGGCTTGCTATAGCAACTAGAGGATAAAAAACAGTGGGAAGATGGAAGGTGATGATTTTTATCTGTCATTCATGATGTAAACACACAAACCTTGCACTACTTGAATTCAAATGCAGAAGACAACGAGTGAAACTCTGCCCTTCAGCAGATAATAGAAACAGTGGTCAGAGACAGACATTGAGCAGTGCCTCCATAAACAAGAGATGTCACAATTAAAAATGATTGCAAAACATACATATGCCAGGTTGAAACCATGAGTCATGACAGCTCTGGAATGGAGTAGTCCCAATGCCCACCCACTTGTTTTAAAGTGGGCACAAAGCAAGGATTCTGGGAAGATTCTCTTCTCTCAGGATGTGTTTTATTAAAACATCCAAATTACAGATGATACAGAACCAGGGTCTCTGCAGAACGGGCCCTTCCCTGCCCCAAGGGCAGGCACTCAGTGCTGCTCTGGCAGCACTGGGGAGGGGGCTCTGCAGGGGTACCCAGCCCTGCCTTCCCATCCTGCCAGCCCTCAGAACACAGGAAACTGCAAGGATGTAAGGAGAGGATTTTTCCTTGCTGCTCCTGGGCCGCACCTGTGGCAAACAGGCATGGATGGATGTCCAGACAGGGAAGTGATGAGTACACTGATGAGCAGTGTTTTCTCAGCCCTGGCAGGGTACTCCTGACCTCAGGCAGGGGGAATGTGGGGCAGCTCTGGAGGACCAGGCCCTACTCCTGCTGCCCTGGTTATGAATGATCCTAATTGCATGCAGAAAGTGTTCTGAGCCACTAAACAGAGAAAAGTAGAAGTTTATTATGAGTGCATGCAGTAGGGCATTTGCGTTAAATAGTGCTGCAAGTTGGGGAAAGAAAGTCTTTCACCTTTGAAGAAGTAGGGGAATGGGCACATGTGTCCAAGAAAAAGTCCATAAAATATTGCTAGCTGATTTCTGGTAGGAAGTTTGGTGGCTGTAGTTAAATGAATCCAGTAAAAATTTTACCAGAATCACAGGATGATCCCACTTCCACTGATCTTTATATCTCTGGCACTCCCACACATAATAGACAGACTTAGTTCTATTATTCTACCAATTCATTTGTCATTGGTGATCCTGCAATGTTATTTTCCCTTTTTTTTCCCCTTTGTTTTTTGTTCAAATGCAGCATGCAAATTGATCACCCTGTTAGGTTATCAGTGAAAATGCTGTACAATTACAGGATTAGAAGAAAGTTAGAAACCATTTCAGTAAAGTTAGAACTCTGGAAAGGTTGAAAGCTGGAACAGCTACATCCGCCCTGGCTTTAAGTGATCATTTTATTTCATTCATTAATACAGTCTAAAAGTTAGTAACTAATATATTAATCAACAGGAAAGCATGGGCTTATTAAATGCTCACACTTGTAATTCTCCTTATTTTTTCTGTGGGGATGGAAAACTTAATAAAAGAAATTGGAGAAAAAGTTGTTTTGAAAGTGAGAATCATAATGATGAGCCATTGTGAGGTAATCTATATCTTGGTAATGCAGAGGCTTATGGGAAATTGAGTACTCTGGATCAAGCCAAGAATTCCTGAAAGTTTGGGTCTTTTAGTTGTTTTTTTTTATGCATGTTTTTATTATTACTGAATTTTAAAACTGTTAATTCCTTTAGTTTCAAATCTTTATCCAGTTGTATATTTTCTTACTATTTAACAGCTAGTATCATACTTGGAAAAAGAAACGTCATAGAAAATTGAATAAAGTGGAAATTTGATTAATTTTCAGTATAAACATCTTTTTTATAACAACCTCCTTTTGGTGGTTCAGGATACTGAAGTATCAATAAATTTATCTGTGCTTTTTTACCCCTCTCGGTCACCATTGTCTTTCATTTGACAAAAAGAACCCCTACCTGCTAGCAGTGGTGCATCCAGCTTCTGCAAGGAGCTAGAAAAGCAGGTAGCTAGCTTTTTATTTTTCTGAAACAAGGCTTATTTTCACCTATTTTAACTTCCACGGGGAGGAAATGCATATTCAATTTTTTTTTCTCATTCTTAATCTTAGATCAATTGTGGGTTATTTTGGAAAAGCTGAAGAAAATAAGGGAAATCAATTCCGAGTGACAGTGTTGTGAAGAATTTACATGTTTCAGATTTACGGAAGTGTTGTGACCTTTTTTAGCTTTCCTGTATCTCAGAAGTATTTAGTGTTAAAAGTTCATGCTTGTCATGCACTTAATCCTTGATGAGAACAAGTGCATGTGGCATGTCTGAACAGATTTGATTTAGAAACAGAAAATTTACTTTTAGCCCTATCTAGTCCGATCCAGGATGGAAGATAATTAAGCAGTTCCAGATGCCTGCATGTGGCATCTTTAGTAGACATGAGCTTATTTCTTCACCCTCACCAGTAATTCTATTCTGGTTTGCGCGAAGTTTAAAATGAGAAGGACAGGGAAAGAAAGTTACCTTTCCTTTGTGTTGTGTCATTAACCAAACAATTTATTTCTATTTTATACATTTTATTACTGAAATATATTCTAATTATAATAGACATTTACCAGAATACTTCTTTGTTGTATTTCTGGGGCAGCACTAGGACTACACCAAATTAAGGTATATTATAATGCCTCCTGAAAGCATAAGATGAGGTGTGTACTACTCTGACTTGACACAGAACTGTGTGAGAAAATGATTAGTCTTTAAACATGGAGTAGGACTGTGGATCGACTGGAGCAACATCTGTTAAGGCAGTTTTCCAAAGCACTTCTTGTTTCATACGACTCTCATTTATTATAACCATGCAGTTAAAATAGAAAAAAAAAAAGAAAGGAAGAAAATTTTAAAAGTTGAGTTTTAAATTATGTACAGTATTGAGTCTTAGAGAAGAGGTGATGGGAAAATTGATCCATAATTAATTAAGCCCTTTCATATTTCTAGCTGTGAAGGATTAAACTCTTGCAAACATTTTTTAAAGTATTTAGGTTTCTTTGGGGTTCACTGATTCGGGACTTCCTGAAGACTCAGAGAATATCTAGCAGGCATGACATTTCCTGATTTCCAGCTGCAGAACTGGTTTTCTTCCTGTCTGTTTTCAGTAAGCAATTTTGGTTCTCAGGATATTTGGCTCCACACCTTTCTCAAAATCCCATAATGACGCAACATGAAGAAATGGATGAAGCTTCTTCTTGTATCTATTTACAGATTAGAGGCAGAGATTTTGTATGACCTGTTACTGGGTCCTGAATTAAGTTATTCAAGTTCTTACTTTTGCTAGCAGACTTCTAAGTATACAAAATGACACGTGCCTTTAGTGTATTTATTTTTCTTTTAGACGACAGCTTGTTCCCTGGTTATGTTTCATTCTCTTCTCTCAAGTCAGTGATAAAAGACGATGCCAGCTGAATTCCCTCAGAACCATGCTGGTGGGAGAGTAACTGTTCTGCCCCACTTCGGTTTTTCACATCCTTTCCTTCCAAACTTATTGCCCCCACTACAATGTCATAGGACAGCTATTTTTTGTTTTCCTCATTGCTCTCCTTGGGAGGAAAAAATATGCAGTTTGCATGACTGACCTACAGTGATCTTGCAACAGATAAGAGAAAAAGGAATCCAAAGCATAAGGAACGCTAGGACCTACTGCAAGGGTGTCCTATCAGGATTATAAATAAATTAGTCTCATTCTTCACTGACAATACAGAAGTTCAAAGTTTTATTTGCAATATGTGGCAGAATAATACCTTTTAATACATTTTCATTAAGTAAACTGCAGCACAGGTGTGCTGAGTGCAAGAATGTTTCCTCAAGTTAGAAGAAATACAGGGATGATTATGTGTGCCAAAGTAATGCATATCATAGAACACTTTCACCTGACACTTTCTTCATCAGGACAATTGGAATATATGTTTAAAATACGTTTAGAGCTGGATATTCTATTTACAGACTGTAATGAAATGTGTTAGAAAAGCAAAAATTGGCCATTGTTTCTTCTGCTGATTAGCATTCCTACTACTTATTTGTATGGATTACTTTTATATGAATAAAAGAAGAAGTGCTGCAATATCAGTAGGTATTCCTAAATACTCAAGTGTGCTATAAATGTAACCATCCCTTTTATATTTAAATTAGATATTTGAAATAAATCAACAAAGCTCAGTGGTAAAAACTGACAACTCCATGCATAATGCTGTAAAGAGAATGATTTCTCAAATATTTACTGCATCTATAATTTTTTTACATGCTGGCAGAAAAAATACCAACTGAGTAGCCCATGCATGTATATTTTATCTATTTTATAATTTGTGTCATTTTAATCCTCATAGTACCTAATTTTTTTCTTCCAGTAGACTAAATAAGAAATCTATGATTACTTACAGAGTCCTTAACAATGGGAGACTCTATTAAGCATGCAGAGAAAACAAATGCAGCCCATGAATTTAATTCTAGTTTTCATTATCTTTTATTTGTGTATCACACCCTAAAGCTGTCGATTCTATTCTCATATTCATCTTTCTAGTAAAATGTTTAGAGACAGAGGGGAATTTGCCGAACAACTGAATTATAGATTCACTTTATGTGAGAAGAAATCCATGTATTTTAAAAATTCTACTGTCTTAAGTTAGTAATGTATTTTTCCAATATTTGTAGCTCTGGAATGAACCTAGTTATTGATAGTAAATTAATAAATTATTATCAAAGTACAGTAAATATTTTATGCAGGATACAGTATCATAAATTGAGAAATCTCAATAGCAAATGTACCTACTTTAGCATAACATCTCAAATTCTGTTAAGAAATGTTTCATGTCAGCATGAGGGTGTATTTGGCCTCTGTTCAACCTCTTGCAAACCATTAAGAATGCTTTTCCCCCCTTCTTCATACAGTTTGCTTCTTACACTTTTTTCCCTGTCTATTTGCCCGAGAGATATCTTGGTGGAGTTGCAGAATCTGGCTTCACTGAGGACCTGCTTTTTGTGGTTTTAAGCTGGATTGACTGAAGCAAAGGAAAGCTGAATGACTTGCCTGAGGATGGATCACTGGGGATTATAGCCAAGAATGCTCTTGCTCACAGCCATTTGCTCTAAGCTGGAAACCTCACTGCCTTCGTATCACCCCAGAAAAATGAGGGGCATAGCTCACATTCAGTTTATTTCTAATGGTATATATTGCCTTTTTTTGTTCCATTTTTCAGAGATTCTTTTTCCTAATCCATTCTGGTTTTGGACATAGAACACAAATCCTTCTTCAACTTCATGTTTTGTTTAAGATTTATCTTTTCAGGGAAAGCAGTACATAATAACATTAACAAGTCAGTCTTCTTTTTAGTATATCCTCCTATTTAGCAATGGATAATTTCTTCAGTGCTTGGTTCTAATAAGGAATTTTCAAAAAGACCTGTCATAAAAGAACATGTCCAAAATATGATTTTTTATAACTTGTGACACCTACCTGAGTAAGTATGACTATCTGCATGTATACACACACACCCCCACACCCACACCAAATGCATGTATTTGTACATGAATATTTGCATACCTGTACTCATGCACAATAATGTCTTTTGAAACTGAAGTTGTATATAATGGTCAATGATTATATCATATTTTAGGAAGAAAGGCCACTAAATAAATTTTTTGCTTCCCCAGTACCAAGCCATAAGGCTTCTGACCAATGACAGAATCCGTTGAAGGTCTGTGCCTTCTAGCAATGAGTCTGTTGTGTTTCCAAGCTATAGGGTTTCCAATAATTTCCTATAGCAGTCTTCCCTCTCACTGACAAAATCCCCAGTGCTGGAAGTGTACTTGTGAAAGTGTATGTGCTGAAGTTGTTAGAATTTAGAGCTCAAACTGTGGCAGAGCAAATTTTTCTCATAGCTCTTTTATACCATAATTTTACTGGTGATGTTATACTCACAGTTGTTTTTCCAATTCCGAATGCATAATTAAAGTGCAGTTTTCAGATCTGGTGGTAGAAGACACACTGGCCTTGAGGGATTGGTAATTATGAAGATATTCCTAATCTATTATACATGACAGCAGGAAGAGGTAAAAATACGGAGTAAAAGGTGAAGGACAACAACCTAGAGTCATCTGGGAACAGACAGGGAAGTACACAAGGTCAGTCTGTGGCATGCAACGTTTCCTTGCCATCTTAAACAAAAATATCTTAATAGAATATAGAATAAAAAAAGAAAACTTCTTCTACTTTTCTTCTTTCCTCCCCCTGCATAAATACAGAAGGCTTCCTCTGTTGAGAAGACTTGTTCTCCTGGGCAGAGAGAGAAAAACCTGAATCACATACCATATTTTAGTCACATTTCTGTACCTATCAAGTGGTAAACATGATATAAAACCTAAACAGAGGAAAAGATCCATGTTGTCTTGATTGAAAAAAAAAAAAAAAAACAAGAGAAAAAAGCTATAATTTTACTAATTTTGGAGATGGACCACAATCCTGGAAAATTTCTTCCATGGGTGTCTCCACATTACGAAGACTAGAAGTACCTTCCATTTCTTTGGGCCGCTCATGCTGCACAGCCATTTCTCCTTTCTATGTCTAAGGAGACCAGTGAGTTGACATTTTTCTCCATGAGCTTGTTTTACATAAAAATGACAGGTAGATTCACAGATTAGGTGGAAGCTGAAATACATTTTTCACAGTTTCTTCCACCACAATTGTTAAGGGATGTGCTCTTGAAGAGTATCACATTGCAGTGAGTCAGGTGATCCCCATGCCCACTCAGAGACTTCCTTTAAATGTTTAAAAATATTCCCAAGGATTCCTTAGGTGACTAGGAAATTTCTTAACAAATCAAAGAAAGGAAACGGCATAGAAGCATGCCTAATTTGTTAATAATTTAGAAAATTACCATCATTCAGACCAATTCAAGTCTACTCCAGCTTGTGAGGCTTAAGGGAGACCAGATGGTGGTAGTGCATTGGAAGGTATCCAAAATTGCTTTTGAGTTAATTGATATAGTGGAGAAGAGATCTCTGAAGAAGTATATATCCCCAGGTAGTTGATTGCTTTGGAACTCCAACAGAGAAGAAATGTGTCAAAAATGAGAAAGGAAACATAAGTTATTGAGTGGTTTTATTTTAGATTTAGCCCACTAAATTTCTAGCCAAACATACATGAAAAAAAATGAAATAATTTGCTAAATAAGGAAAAAGTGGACCTTGCAGAACTAGACTGAATTTAGAATATAGCCTTTACTTTTTACATTTTGTACTTACACTTCATTTCCATTGTTTCAATGTATAGAAGAGGTAGAAGACTTATTTTTAATTTGAACCAGTAAATTTCAATCAGAGTGACAATTTTGAACCTTCTAACAGTATATTGTTACATACTGCTAAATGAGTGTCCATGTACTAAAGTATGACTGCCACCAAAGGTTGTTTAAATTCTCTATAAAACCACTCAAATTAAACTGGAAAAGTAATTGATAGCTACAGTGAAATGAAAAATGAGTATAGAACTTTAAATCACAGAGAAATCAGGATTTACATAGTGAATATTCAATCTTCTCTTAGACTTCCCAATTGAACACCTGCATTCTGCCCACTTAGTAAGCAAGGAATCTACTTCTACTATATATAATGAGTACAGATTCATAGAATTATTTAGCTTGGAAAAGAACTCTAATGTCATTGAGTCCAATCTTTAATACTTAACAGACATTGAGTGTAAGCTTTGGTTGCTTAGTTTAGTTTTATTTTTACTTCTTTTTTTTTCTTCCGGTTTTCTTGCTTTTCTTTCTTTCTTTTTTATTTTCCTTTTTCCTCTTCCCTTTCCTCTTTTTCCATTTTTTTTTCTCCAAATATATGTGATTACATACAATGAGATAAATCCTTCAATATTGTTATTAATCTTCATTTGGAAATGTTTCATCAGGATACTTAGCATTTTCTGTGTTTTTCTTTCACACAATGTCTTTCAACCTTTTTAGTGTGCATTCCATTAGAAGAGCAGTCAATGTGACCTTCTTCTATGGGGTTAATAAGGAATGCATAGTTTCACAAGCTTGATTCAATTTCCTTAATGTGAGCACACTGAATAAGTGACCATTATAGTATTTGTCTGGTTTTCTGTGCTTCAGTGTGCAGTTACCAACCTTTTATATGAATGACCACATCTGGTGTGCATTTGGCCACGTAAGGTGAGACAAAAGCAAAATAGATTTCCTTAGTATTAAATCAAATTTCCACACATTGTACTCTCTAATGTGGATTTAAATGTATCAGGTTATATATTATTTAGCTGCATTGCATTTTGTGCTTTTTTTTAAATTCCATCCCACATTCCCAGTTTTAATAAATGCATGAGTAGATGCAATATTTGAGCATTATATCTTAGAAATTCAACACTTTCAACAGATTCCTCAGACTTCAAAGAATTTAATATTAGTATCATAAAAGGTCTTTTGAAGAATAATACTGGAACATAAGAAAAATGACTGCCTGAGTGTGCCCTATCATTTTGAAAGTGTTTTATAGCTTTAATTTCCTGTCTTACTAAAGTAACAAGCGCATAATAGAAGATATACTGTAACAGAGTTAGCAATTTATTAGAAGGCCTGAGCTGGTTGAGGACTTTATGTGATGTGAAAAAGAAAACCTCTATTTAGCTGAAAAATGGAGACAAGCTGCAACATTAATGTTGCAGCAGCTTTAAATGGAGTACTATCTTTGACTGATAAGTTGCTTCTAGAAACACAGTGTGTTTGAATAGGATAAATCTGTAAATATAGGTCTCACTTGGTCCCTGTTGTGTGTGGAAAGCCTCCTGGAAATCTAATTCTATTTCATCCGTGACTTGTATGTGAGACGATGTTGCTGTTTGGATTCCATAGAACAAAGGCACAGTTGCAACTATATTCACAGAATCACAGAATAGCTTGGGTTCAAAGGGGTCTGAAGGATCCTCTAGTTCCCCCTCCTGCTGTGGGCAGGGACACCTTCCTCTAGACTGGGTTGCTCAAAGCCCCATCAAGCCTGGTCTTGAGCACTTCCCAGGATGAGGCATCCGCAACTTCACTGGGCATAATATGTATTTTCATTTACTTATTAGACTTCCACATAAGTGACTTAACTTACTCTGGGCTTTGGCCATCTGGTTTAAGCTGTGCTACGTTTTTAGGGTTTTACCTATTCTCTCTTTATTACATGAATGCTGGAATTCATTTCACACAAAGCTGAAAAATCCATTTTTAAAAAGTGTAGAAGTGAAAGTTGTGGCAGTAACGAACCTGTAAAATTATGATGCAAGATTAATTCAAAAAGCAGTTATTTCCCTAGAAGGAGCAATGGACTATTGCATTACTGTTTACAGTATGCATAGCAAGATATGCAGGCATCTGTATGCTTGTGATGGAAGTTGCATGTTTATCACTGCAGAGCAAGAAGTACAAGAACCACAAGGGCTTCCTAATCCCACCACAATTCTGCCACTGAAGGATTACAAAACAGCTGGTTGTAACAGATTGCTTGGTATTGCCACAAAACAAAACAAAACAAAACAAAACAAAACAAAACAAAACAATGTAATAATGTGTGGGCAATGCCTTTGAAATAACATAAAATACCATTTAGCTGGAGATTTTATTGATAACTGGTTTTAGTGGATTGCACACTGTGTGAATTGCTTAGAGAAATTTCATTCTTATTTCTGATATTTGGTGGATTATTGAGCAATGTTACTTCTGTTGTTTTTTGGTTTTTTTTTTTTCATTGAGACACTGCTAGTTATCTTTTAAAAAGGGCAAATAGTGTAAATCATATAATAGAAACCTAACCTTAAAAGTTTATGTTTTGAATTAGTACCTCAGACTCCTAGGGGCTCAAGAAAAAGCCCAAATATTCCTGGTATCCCCTATGTTAGTCTTTGAAAGAGTAATGATTTGCAAGGCTTATTGCTTACTGAAGCATAAAAGATTTCCTCTGGGCTTGCCACAGACAATCCTCAGGCACGTTAGAGGAGTCAACTAGAGTTAGTTCAAAGTGAATTACTCAATTTTAATCATGGTGGCTTTACCATCTCAGTCATGGCATGTAATATTGCCAGTATTTTTTACATTTTAAATGACAAGTTTGGTCACTTTTTTAAGGCATGCTTTAGAGTATTTGTGGGATTTATAGATTCAACAGCTCTTCAAAGACTTTCTGTCTTGCTTTACAACCCTGAAACTTTATATCGTGTCTATTTCATCACCTTGAGGCGGTTCTTAGTTAAAATATGTGGAGACATTTTACAACTGAATGAGTTCTTAGTATGATATATAACCAATTATATAGCTATAATGAGTCCAAATTTGAAAAAGCAAATAAAAAATGTTGCACTAAGGATTACTAAGGACTAAAATTACCCGCTCCTCATTTATTTGCAAATAGAAAACAGGTATATAACCATAGTATTCACAAATATTACTATCAATAAATTAAAAAATTCAGCACTTTGATTACTTTAATATTTAGCTAATTAACTTTGAAACCTTGGAGGGTTTTATGCATTTTCTAAAGTCAGTGCCAATTTCATAATTACTTCCATTGCTTCTTAAACTGCTTACTTTATCAGGATACCAAATAGTAATTAATGAACAAAAAATGTGAATCTGGTCCTTTACCATTTTTTTTCTTCAACACACCTGAGAGAGATTATTGCTAAGATATTTTCCTTTTTTATAGTGTAGCAGATTAATTACTGAATCTTCCAGGAAAGATTCAACTTTTTTGCAATCCTTTTCAAGAGGTTACAGAACCATCTGGACTCCACTCTGAATTTTATTAAGAGTAAATCAATAGACTCTACGGTTACACAATCACTACTGTATTTTTTTTAATAGAGGTTATAAAACTACTGATGATGATGGTCTTTACCCTTAGCCCTTCCTGTATTTATGTCTCTGGTCCAATAACCAGAGGGATCATGGAGGTGTGTTTTATCTTCATTTTAGCCCTCTTGATATCATTTAATCCAAAAGGGAAATCAAATGAAATACAGAAGATGCTAAACTTGCACAACTCTCAGGTCATTAGAAACTAATTAGAAACAGCTTATGGATTTCAATGATCCTTTAGGTAAGATGTGAGAGGGGGATCAAAAAACATTTAACATCTTCACTTCCTCATTCTTTCCAGGCAATGTGGAAGTGTGTGACAGAGTTTCTGACTTATTTTCTATTGTTGCTTTTTTTACAATACAAACCCATATTTTGAAGAGTAGGTGCAAAAAAATACTGAGATACTAATGTAGGCAATAGGTCTTTTCACTATTACTTCATTAATTATTATTCAAATGTTACAATTTCTCAGTAGATAAAACCCAAAAATCTACCTAAATTACAGCTCTTTTCATGTAGAATCTATATGAAAAAAAAAGATGTCGTGCTACAAAAAACTTGAAGGATACAAATTAGGAATAGACACACTGTTAATATTGGCACTTTTATGCAAGCTCTTATTTATCCCCAGGTTTAGAATGTTAAAGTCTATGAAGTTTGTAAATATTAAAATCATCTCTGCTGTTACCTCTCAACCTTTTCATATGAAATAGCTTTCTTCTCCCTAACCATAAATTATTTTGTGACAATATATCTATCACAGATTTCCAGCAGACTTACAGGGACTAAGCTGGAATTTCCTATAAAGTCTTTCTACCTGTGATATGCAAGAAGTACTTGCCTTCTCCCAAAAACACACAACTTCTTTAGCTTAAGAGTGTCTGTGAGGAAAACTGCTGACTACAGAAGTCACTCACTGATGTGCAAACCTGATACTTTGATCTGTCCATCTGAACAAAGCTGAAGTAAAACTAACAATAAACAGTCATGTTTTGGACAGAGTTGACTCTTTTTAGCACAACAGAACTTTTAAATGCGTGTGTACTCATCAAAGTCTAGCTGAAACCCATGAAGTAGAATTAATTGTCTGTGGACAAGGCTAAACTTTTGATATTCCAGCTGGGCAGTCTTGCATGTCAGGGAGCTACAGAATAGTTTATTTTCTGTCAATTGGTTCATATTTTGTCAATCAGTAGACCTAGAATTTCTTGATTAACTGTTAGTAGTACTGCGATTGGAAGCATTAAAGACTTAGCAAAAAAAAAAAATCATTTTTTGAGGTCTTCTATATTTATGCAAATTTTAGCTAAATTTTCATGCCTCCTTTTCATGTTACTTCTGTTGACTTACAAGAATTTCTGGAGCATTTCTGGTCTTTCTTTTGTAAACACCTCAGTCATTATTTGTCTTGAACTTCTACGACCTCTGACTTTGAGACGATACCTTTTTTAAAATGAGGGACTTTTAACTTCCTCTTCTCTCTAAAAGGCCTATCATTGTTTATATAGCAAGTTTTCTCTTACAGCAAATGGTCTGTATCTCCTTTCTTTGCAATCAACCTTGCACAACTGGCTTCCTTCCCAGGATGATTTCTAGGATGGTTATTCTTTGGTTGTTGGAGACCAGTTGCTAAGGTTAACAGTTCCCTTGTGCACGTAGACTGAAGAATATGTGTTACAACCTGTCAGCAAATGCTTAATCAAAATCAAAAGAGGACTTCAGACTTATATCTTTTTATGGGCTGTGCATAGGCTGATTCCCTAAATCATTCTGGGTTTTGGACATTTTTCAGTAAGAATTCATGAAATCTCATCTTGTAGTGCATGTAATCCAGTATTCTTTCTCCATCAATGAAAAGCCTCCGATACCTTACAAAATTAAAAACATGTGCAATGATTTAGCAATTATAAACAACATTTACTGCTTGTTTTCATTGTATTTCACATTCATCAATGTATTTGGGGGATCTTTTTGTCCATCTTTATTGGGACTTCCGGAAATATACAAAACATTTGATAGTTTCAACTATCTAAAAATTTTCTATAAAGAAACACTACAGAAAGATTATTTAAATACTTAGATCACTTTCAAAATAACAATAGCTCCCAATATTTCCATGTAGTATTAATGATGCCAAGTTAGAGATGACAGCAAACAAATGTTTATTAAGTATCATCTGGAAAATTGGGAAAAATCCCTCAAGAACAATGCTGAATGAATAAAAACAATATGAAAAGAAATAGCAGCTCTACTACAACAGTCTTTAATTAATCTGTTGAACTGTATGACATACAATATGATGCAGGAACAGTAAATATTTTAGTCACGGTTTTCATTACCTGAATTAGTGCTGGGCTGGGTTGTCCCGGATAATGAAAGAGAATATTCCTTGCCACCTCCTTGGAAGGTTCTGGGCAATACATCCCATACATAGCACCCTTCTTATGAAAGTTTATGATTTTAAGAATGGCAGTAAGTCTCTTTATATAAGTTACTGAAGAGTCAAATGCAGTATCGGGGTGTTCTGGTTTTCTCCATCAGTTAGGCATTGAAAAATTAGAAGACCCCAGCAATCTTTGGAATAAAGTGCAGATGTATGTGAATGGACTCTGCATATTACTGGCACCACCTGGCAGAGTTCATCAGTTTGTGCCTAGTACCATGAAGTTTTACGTACACCACAGCTCACTACACAAAGTATTGCTATATTTTCATGGATTTACTCACTTTTCACTGGCTCCATAAACTGGCTGGTCTGAAACTCTAAAGAGACAAGTAGAAGATTAGAGGGAGGGTCATTTACAGCTAAATGTAGAAACACCAAAAAAGGTGAAATTTCTTAACCTGGGAATATTAAAAAAATAATAAAGAGTAGTTCAGGTATGCATGAGCATCAGCCTGAGGATGGGATAAAATGTAGTGTGACTTACTTAAAGAGACACTTTATGGGTTTGGTTTTTAATAAGGAAAATGTGATAGATATGATCTGTAAGGACTTCAAGACATTTGATATATTGCCTCAACGGAAATGATCAGTAAAGATGGGATCAGTAAAGAAACCAATAAATGGTGAAGAGTTGGCTAAAGAAAGCTATCATTTGTGCTGTAAAACAGAATGTGAGTTTGAAGTGAGATTATTAATTAATTTTTTAGGATTAATGACACTCATGGATATTATTATTCCTCAACCTAATCTGTCCTTCCTGTATAGTTCATAACTAGGTATTTCATTGCACTGTTACTGATCTTTGTTGTTCCTTCATGTTCCCAAGATGCCTCTTCTGTGTTGTCACCCCTTGTTTTGAGTGTCCTTGGTCACTTCTATCATATCAATTTTTTTCTAATGAATATATGATTTTCTCTTCTAACAAAAAAACTTATTTTTCTGTATTTTGTTGTGATTTTTTTTTCCTTTGGTACCCTTTTTTAGTATGATATGTCCTATATGTGTTCACTGGGCATCCAAGAGTTGTTTCAGACTTCGGTCAAGAAAAAAAATTCTTTTCATTTCTTCTGGCCCTCTGATTCCATTTAACAGCAGCTAAAAATCTTGGAGTTACAAATAGGTCAGGATAGAGTAGGAGGAAGGAATAAATAGGAAGTAGGGAATATAGAGTTGTCAGAGTTTAGTAAATAATGGTAAGTTATAATAGACAATGCAGGCCTAACTCATGCTGACGTGATTGGATTCACAGAAAGTCACAACCATATCAAATGGAAAGAACACTAAAATGTAGGAGTTAAAATGGGTGCTTCCTTTCTCTCTCCAGCCTGGCAAAATAGTAATTAATTACTCCATTCTTCAGATGGGAGGACCACCGGGTTCTGAGTTCTTACACTGGCAGTTTGATAGATTTCCTGGTATAACTCTTTCTGCTGTGTCACACTGCAGAAAGTAATAAATTATTGTGTCAGAGAGAGGAAGCATGAGTTAGTTCTGTAAGACAGTAATCAGGAGATAAAAGAGGAGTAGTCTTGGGTTCCCAATCCTTGTGTATCCTCCAGTGATTTTTTAATGTGAAATAAATAAATAGTCCTGAGAGCACAGAGAAGGAAACAGAATTGCTCAAATCAATGAGTTCCACAATCATACTCTTCTTTTTCTTCCTCTTTCGTATTGCCAATTTCTATATATAGAGAAAAAATATGCCCCAATAAAAATTTGGTTAGTCTCCTTCAGAGACAAAATCAGATTTTTAGATTGGGTTAAAATATAGTCTCACCAAATTTTGGTGGATGCTTTGGTTGCTGGTCAGTTGAGTTAGGGAGAAGGAGAAAGGGAATATTAATACTGTAATTTGCTTCTCTTCTGGGAGTATTCTAAATGAAAGAAGTTATCTTTGTTCTCCTGAGAGGAAGTCATTTATGATTCTAAAATGAGGTAATTTAATGGTTTTGACACCAGTCAGAAATTAAATGCCAAATAAGCCACTCGCTCTTTCTCCCACCTTAAGAGAGAGAAAAATGCAGAGACTATGGGTTGAGATAAAAACTTACTGCAATCAAAAAACATTTGAATAAGAAACACACGGCAGCAGCAGCCACACTAATAACAAAAGTATACACACAAAAAAAGTGCTTTACACACAAAAGGTGTTCACCTCAGCTTGGTGTCCCCGTGGCTGCGGGGACAAAAACAAGACCGCAGTTGCTCCCCAAAGGTTGTGTCCAAGTGGCTCCCAGGACAAAGATGGCAACTGTTCCCACAGCCAGCTCTCCTGTACCTGAGCCCAAGAAAACAAAAGCAAATGACAGACAAACCCCTGAAACCTCGATCATCCACATCCTGCCACACTGCTACCTTGGATGCTGGACTCCATTCCGCATGGCTGTTTCCAGCACCGGCATCTCTTTGGCTCAGCTGGACCTGGGCTCACCTCCTCGCTCAGTTCCATACGTGATTCTCCCACTAATGCTGCTTTCCATCACTGTGCCTTGGAACTGTCTCTCAGCACAACGGGCAGGGGATGGGCAACTGTAGGAGACAGGGACTGCAGGGCTGATCCTGACAGCATTCCTGCAGGAGAGAGGGAGGCAAAATGACAAACTTCTGGGGGTGCGCTCCACTTCTCTTCAGCCCGACAACATCCCCCAGTGAAGTTGTGCAGGGTATAGAATAGCAGCCTAATCATGTCCATGTCATTGTGCTTAGCTCTGCCCCCACTCTGGAATCAGGAATGTATCCTGAATTGCAAATCTTGTTCTGCTGTTTGCTCAAACACTTAAAGCTCCCTGTGTTGTTATCTGTTGGCCTTCTGAGGTGTTTGTCTTTAATTTTTTTAAAGAGATCTTACAAACCTCACTTAGACTTCTGAATTTTACTGAAAGCTTAGCAGTGGCACATAGGATCTTCATCTCTTTTTTGTCATTTGGAAGTTTTTATGATGGCATTCATTTTTTTAGTTTCTAGTGCCTTGAAGCAGGCACTAGAAAATCTCTAGTTGGTCTTCATACATATGATAAAGTAACTATATTTATTGAATTAATGACCTTTTTTTTCCTGTGGTTGGTCCTATCTAATGTAATATATTTCACCTTGTAGAGACCTATCTTTCTTACAATCAGCTACACCCTGTCTGAAATCATGACCTATGATGGTTGTGATATAACATTCTAAGACTTGAGGATTTTGCTTTTGATACAAACAAACTTTTTTTTTAAAAGAATGACAAAAATTAGACCTTTGCTTGATACCTTTAGGGTCAATCTAAGTTGATACACTGTTGAAAGACATTAATGCATTGAAAATTAGTGTAAACAGAAAAACTGAAATATCTATTAGACAAGAAAAATGACAGTTTGATCTCCAGGCTGGCAAGATACTGTCACATCACAGTTTCTTGAAATTCAGGTTTCCTGAAATACGTAGCTTTTAGAATAGCTTTTGTAAAAGCTAAGATCAATAAATTTGATTGAAGAAAAGAACTTTTGTAAAAACAGGGAGGTTTGTTTTTTTGTTTATCTTTTCTAAAAAGTACAGTATGTAGTATCTCTCAGAGATGTTAAGGAATTTTATTTCACAGATTTATAACTGTTACAGTAACTTTGTACATTGACAATGTCCTGAATTTTCTCCTTCTCTCTTTTTGTGTCACAGCATGTTTTAAGCTTTAGGTCTTTTCTACAGGTCTTGCATTTAGTAGAGGATGTTGAAAAAGGTCTGTGGACTCTGAAAATTCATCAAAAAAATGTGTCTGTTCAGAATTAGAAGTTTTTGTTGTTGTTGTTGTTGCCTGCAACTTAGAGAACAGGATTTGCCAATTTGAGTGGTCTGTATTGGCATTGTGTTTCTAGTACATACCACAAACTGAACTGAAATTCTTATACTTCAGGAGGTTTAGAGACTGTCATATACAGTATCCACTCTTTCCGAATGTCAACAATAGATATTTCCTAGGTAAAAATTACCTTCTTTACTAATGTAAAATTTTGACAGCCTCCTTGTGATACCCTAGGTGTCCGAATTCAATTTGAAGCTGAACAAACTGAGAGCAATTAGCTGCATAACTTAGTGAAATACAGCTTTTGATGAGGCCTCCAGAACGATTCTTTTTGGAAGTAACTGAACAGATCATAACTTTTTTTCTATATGAACATCATAATTTTTCTACAGATTTTCTGTAACACTCTAAAAGGAAACATACCCCATGGAAGGAAATAATCTGTTATCAGTTTGATACTTTATATTATACTTTTTGTAGTCTTAAATCTGAAGAAATACAGAATATAATTTTCTTTCATAGGAAACCGTGAAACACTGTTCTTTCAGTCTTAGGTTAATGTGCAGAGAAGCTGTTCATCTGTCGTAGTAGACATTAATATTACTGTCATGTTTTAATTTGGATGCTTACCTACTGAATTTTATTAGCATACTATCACTTAGTTATCACAGACCAAAGCAGTTATGGTTGTTCCAGTATTTTACTTAGTATAACCAGATTTTTTATTTTTCACATATCCATCAATTTTGCTTAACTGATGAAGCCATTAAAAAGGAAGCATTTGTTTTTAATTATTACTTATATTTGACCTTGCCTCTGTAGGGGGGACAACTAGAACATTATGAGAAAAACAGAAGGTAAGAGGAATGTTGAAAGCTCTTATTTTTCAAAGCATCAGAGAAATGCCTTCAATGTTATAGGCATATAAAACAAACAGTGTCTTGTATCTTGTGTATTGGTAGTAGCTCAAAACATTTCAAGGAGCAAAAAGAGCAGAGGTAAAGACAGAGATCCACAGATGTTTGAAGCTATTTTTTTCCACTTGCAGGCTTCTACTGTTAAATTGAAGCTTCATAATTATGTTAAGGGTTCTCTCTGCAATTTAAGTGTTTGCCATTGATACACATAGGATTTTCCACAGGTCAGCCACAGGAACAGCACTGGGTCACAATGCATCTGCTTAAAGCTCCCAACACATCAAGAGCAAGATAGATGACTCTTGTCAGAGGGAAACATGTTGGACAACTGCTCCCTAAGGCTCTAGTGTTTCATAGTAATTGTTAAATCATTTACATCATAAATTAGCAGGAGCAATATAGCCACAGTAAATGACTCACATATCTGCTGCTTTGTATTTACTTTAGAGAGATGGTAGCTGTCAAGTTTCATAGGTGCTGATAAAAGCAATACACTACTTTAATTAATCTTGTGTTATTTCTCAATGTTGAGATCTAGAAGAGATTCTCAGAGAAGTACTGTGAAATACGCTTCAAAAATTAACTCTGTTTTAGTATAATTGTCATGAAAATACAACCTTTCTCTGACATTTATCCCTCCTTAAAGTCTAATTTCATTGGTTTAGATTTATCTTGTAGTCTGTTCATTCTTTAGAAACACAATAAGGACAAATTCATGTTTCATAAAATATACTAGGTTACAGTTTTTATTTAGGGTCTTAAGAGCTTTTGCTAAGAAGAAGTAATAGATTTGTAAGAAAAAGATAGAAATTACCTACCTTTATAATAGTGCCAGGTGTAAAATTGCATATTACTTAGCAATTGCCTTTATTAATTTTGATTAATGGAAGATGCCTAATGGAAATATGGTACTTCAGTACAATCATGAAGTGTTGCTTTGTGCTGCAATCCATCTCTGCACCATTTTTTTAAAATGTTTCGGTTTTGCTTCCCTGCACTGAAAAGCATAAAAGGCATGGGGAAAATCTCCAATTTCCATCTTCACTCTCTTACCTACAATATGCCCAAAGGATATAGGAGCAATTGAAAAGTACAGTAGCCCATCCCATATTAAAAAAGTCTCATGTAATGTTAGAAAGGAAAGAAAGATCTGAAGGAGATGAGGCTGACGCCAACTGCCTAGCTGGAAAATAGCTGCAATTTGAGGTTTAGGGTTTGAAGTGACAAAAATTAGAATACTGTCTTTTTCACTTTATAGGCCAAATATTAGAGGATTCTAATGGATGAAGGAATCATAATGCCATCCCATGTTAATGTAAAGTGAATTGAATAGCTTTGAATAAGCTAATTTGGAATGAAAAGTTCTTTGCACATTGGAAATTCACAGGAACTAAAGGCTTTATTGTGACCTTGAAACCATAAATCCAATTTATAATCAGAGAAGGGATGTAATGGAAGTGATATTTCCAATACTTCCTTGATTTCTGCAATAGATATTTCCTTTTGATAACAAAACATATACTTTGTATCCTAAGAGTTGAGGTGATCTAACTCCAAAGTTCCACATATTCCTCTTGTTTATGTTCACAGGAGATGACATGATAATTTACAGGAAAAGTTCTTACTGAGTTGTAATGTCTAAATAATAATATGCCTGTATTTAAATGTGTTGAGTTGCAATTGTCTGTTCAGGTGCAGACTCCCAGTACTGCAAGAAACTATATATGAGTACAGGCATCTGCTTTCACAGAGTAATTTCCAGGATCATATCCAGGAACTGCTGAGTTCTTAAGAAGCATTAGTGGCTGCTGCATTTGTAATAAATGCTGTGTTTTCAACCCTTTGCAAAACACAGACGAAAGTTCCCTTTTCTGCCATTGCCCTTCAGTTAGAATTGTGTGTTTGTCTTCATGTAGCTTCTCTTTGTAGCATCTAGACACTCTTCTTATCCAGAGCTACCATGTCCCAGAATAGATGCCAATAATAAGTGGATAGAAAAAAGTGTTATTTATATGCAATTTCCAATGAGTCTGAAAGGGTTTATATGCCAAATATATAAATAACTAGCGACAATACTATTCAAAGTCTGCAAAGCTAACCACATAGATGATTCTCGTATTTCTGAAGGAACATTTTGGCGCCTACCTATGATAATTTAAAATAATTATTGACTCTTGCAAGCCTAAAACAAAGCTCCAGCCATTCAGTCCTAGAGACCCAAAACAGAAGTGTGAATGATGTCTGAATCTGAATTAAAAATACAAAATAAATTAGTGTAATAGCCTTTTTATTTTTTCATGGGAACAGAAATAATTTTGTTCTTAGGAGAAGGTCACTCTTGGAGGTTTTGATTTTCCAATATAAAAATAAATCACTTTATACATGTTTAATAAGTTAAAAGTATAATTTTCAAAGTTATCTGTTACCAAGGCAATAGCAGGTTTGTTTTGCGGTTTTTTGGTATTTCTGTAATATTCTGCAACGGTTAATAGTCTTGAGAATGATCCCTAGACTACAAAAAATGGGCTAGATTTCAGAAAGATTTAGGGAACATTTCCTGTTCATTTTCTGCTACTATCACTTAGAAAGAACTAAAATGTTTAATTACTTATTTGATTTAGCTTTTGTCACAGCAAAACCATTTTCTAATCAGAATAGTTTGCCAGTTCATATTACTGAAAGACATGCCTGACTGAAAAGGGTCAAACAATTTATAAATTGCTGTTTAAAAGTGAAATGTGAGAAAAAGCTGTCAAAAACAGAAGGTGAAGTGGATTCTTCACCTGCCAAGGCTGGATGCATTGAATTTTAAGCAGACCTTCAATATCATGTTAAGAATTATTTCTTCTTTTATTGCAAGTTGCGAGCTGATACACTTCTATTCTTGTCGAAGCTGTTGGTCATAAGGTAGTGTAGCTCATGTTGTGTAGCACAAGCTAAAGGGACAGACACACAAGGCAGGAAGATTTCCAGATTCAAGGTACTTAACACTGAATGCATTCAACATTCAAACGCATTGTGGAACCTTGTAAGTCTGTCAAAAAAAATGCACCAAGGCTGAGCACAAATTCTGACTCTATGCATGCTGGTTTGCATCTTGGCCTGCTACTCAATGCATTTATTTGTTTCTAGCCAAAGGTTTTATTTTTTTACAGAGAGTATTTAGAATTTGTGTTTCATAGGAGTAGTGATATTAGGTTTATTGCCAATATTAATGCAAATATTCTGTTAAAAATTCCTGTGGTTGAGGGGACTTTGTTCAGGATTATTAAATCCTACTGAGTCCAGATAATACTGCCAGAACTGATGTTCTCTCTGTCTTTCTATCTAATGCTATAGCATTTTAATGAGAGTTGGAAAATAATTTGAGAAAATATTACATGAATGGCATGATAGTATTCTTGCACTATTCTTCAAAAGAGAGGAGGATTCAAATGCATCTAGATCTGGATGACTGACTGAAATTATTTTGTCAGTGATTCAGCAACCAAAATGAGAAAATCAGGAAGAAGTTGTGAAGTACATATGGGCACTGATTTTACAAATAGAATTTATGATTTTTTGAGTATCACTACCCATCTTCACCAGAGAAACTTTAATATGCTCTTTTCCAAATTCTTCAGACAATTTAAAGACATTTTGTAAGTAACTTTAAAAAATATTTTGCCCTCGATAGCAGTTCTTTAATGGATATGAACGCAAAAACAAGCAATAATTAAAAGCTCTGCACAGAACACCTCAGGAGTCACGTCATGTGCCTGAAAACATTGTCTAAACATTCCTTGAGCTTTGCCAGGCTTGGTGCTGTGACCACTTCTCTGGGAGCCTGTTCAAGTGCCCAACCGCCCTCTGGGTGAAGAATCTTTTCCCAATATTCATCCTAAACCTCCCCTGACACAGCTGCATGCAGTTTACTTGGGTCCTGTCACTGGTGCCTGCCCCTCTCCACTTGCCCTCATGAGGAATTTTCTTGTGAAAAGACAATAAAAATTCATTTTTAAATATGTTATGAGATAGGCTAAGGAAGTTACTATTTTTAATCCTGGAGGAAGAGTTGGCTTTGAGGGTAGCTGATAGCAGCCTGTCCATACCTACAGGATGTTAGTGAGAAACTGAGGCAGCTCCTCACATTGGTGCATGACAGGATGATGAGACAGGCATAAACTAAAGCAGGGCAGGCTTTAGATAGAGAAAAGTTTCCTCCAAAGGCCTATGGGAGCTCTGGCCCAACTAGACAAAGCTCTAACAATGTGGTCTGAAATTGATGTAGGCTCTGCTTGAGCTGGAGTCTGGACTGGATACTTACTGAGGTTCTTTCCCTCCTGAATGATTCTGGGATCCTGTGATGTACAAAAGTGTGTGGAGAGGATAAAAGCAAGAAGAAGTGTAATGATCTGGCTGTTTAGTGATATTTTATGGGTAGATATTACTGTTTCATAAGCATAGGAATCTGAAAGGTGAATGCTTTTTAACAAAGCCACAGCAAATACACTTCTACTGCTTAGTCCAGGAGAAAGGGGGGGAAAAAAAAAGGCTATTAATACTGAATTTTCGTCTTTTAAGCATGAGAAAAATATTATCATATTCTGTTTTGCATTATATATTCTAGATATTTCTTTAAATATGATTAATCTTTGTTGTTTCATTCAATGTGATGGCTGACCTAGGACATGAAAGAGATTTGGTGCACATAAACAATCAAAATCCACCTTTAAAACCTCTGCAATTGGCTTAAATTGAAGTGTAAAAAGCAAATGACTTAGTGATATGGTTTAATCCACCTTTTATTTCTTCTCCTTCTTAAGGATTAGGGCTTTCTGGAAGAATGGCACCTGCAATTACATTAATAGGATAAAATGGGTTACATTACATTGACTTTTAATCCTTAAGTTTCAGGATAATGGTAGATTTTTCTTGTAAGATTTTTATTGATGATCTATTTATAGATATTTAGGGAAATTATATTTTTTGTGAGTTTGCGGGGTTGTTTTTTTTTTTATCTATTTAATAAATACTAGAGGGAAATCAGAAGAAGAATCCCAATAAAAAATATCTCAAAGTCAGTATTTCACGCATTTCTTGGTCTCTAGTGTGCTACAAGAAGATCACAAATTACCTCATTTTCCTAATTCTGTAACTGGCTATCCAAGATTGCAGTGGGAGTTAGAGATCCATAAAAGTCTAAATTATTATTGCAATTGGAGTTCATCATCTTTCATTTACATGGCTCTAAGCACTTTCAAGACCTCTTTCTACTGTAGGTTGTATTATATCCTTCAGTTGTGTCGTGAAGGCAAAAAGAATAGGAAGACTTTCTACAGCTTCCCAAGCTTTCCCCATCACCACATTTGTGTGAACATCCATTGAATATTTGTGAGTGTTATATCAGCTTCCAACTTCATTTGTCTTTAATAATATTAATTTTTATTTCTGTATGACTTTTTCTTCTATATTTGCAAAGCACTTTGAACACAGAAAAATTCAAGTAGGCAACATAAGAAAACAGCATCTGGAGATGTTATGTACCTTTTGTTCTGAAATGTTTTCATAGTGGCATGTGCCTGAATTTAATTTTTCATTTATTGAATAATTTCAAGTCTAGTTTTATTAAGGATAAAAGCTTAACCTTCAGACTTAAAATTTCTGATGCAACATTTTGATGTAACAAGACAAATTTTGTTCTTGTTTTTAAATCATTCAAATCTTGATTATTAAATCAAATCAAAATAATTTTAATTCATTTTCACTCACAGAATGAAATCTGTCTTGCTTCCTTTAGTGAGGAAGGCCACAACAAGAAATCTAATGTCAAATCCAAAGAGCTCCAAATTTTATTTCTGCCATCGCTCATTTAACATGTATGAGTGACTGAAGTGAGCTATGGGATGGATGGGATACAATTAACCACTCTTTAAATGGCAGTTTGTGCCTTCCTCTGCTTTGCACGGGTTTACGAGCACTTCAGGCCTGGGTCTGATTCAGAGAATCACATTCTTTTATATTTCAGCAAACAGAAGCTACATTCAAATTATTTATGAGGGTAGTAGACAAATGTATTCCATGCCTTAAAAACCCTGAAGGTTCAAATAGAGTGCTTGATGTCTTTCTTAGTAGAGGGAAAGTTGTAATCAGAGAAGACTGTAATAGAACTCTACTGCCTACTGCAATATAGTAGACACTCTATTATAGTATGCTCTAATACAAGTCATACAATAGGAAACAATCCTATACAAGTTGCTGCTTATTGACCCTGTCTGATTTACACCATATGGGCACATAAAAATTAATTGAAACTTTTCAGTGATTTTACATCTATGTAAATCTTGATGTTCTCAATTTTCATTGTGTAAGTTGTGTTAGTAATCTTTTCAAGTTCAGCAGTGAAAACAGTAGGTTTCACTAACAATCAAGATTCAACAACTGTGTGTGGCTGCATGATTTTTGAAGATGCTTGTCATTAGATCAGAGTGCTTATTACAGGCACTGTCTAAAGAACAACACAGAAATTGTATCAGAAATTCATGAGGGCCAAAGAAAAGTTGCAGATTCTATGAGATATATTCAGAGAGTGTGTCACAGGAGATTTTAAAGCCATGGAAGCAGGGAAAACTTGAGGTTTTAGTTCATTTGCAATTAAAGTTTTTGTTCAAAGTTATATTAGCTTTTCTTGAAGAAGTGGCTGAATGGCACCTATATAGCCTGAGATTTTAAGGTTTGCCTAAGGATAAAAATATTGATAATTATAATTCAAGGCCAGAAATTACTTTATTTGAGTAATACTGAATTTTCTCATTTATAAATACTTTATACTGTGTCATTGGAAAATGTCACAAGCATAGGTAGAAATAGATATTTAATCTTTTTCTCACCTCTCAAAAAGAAAGCACTTGCTATGACATACTCCGTCTTGAGAAAGGTACATGTTTATCTCTTCCAGTTTGGGTTGTTTAGGACTGAAGTTTTTTTGGAATGGAGATTGACTAAAATACTTAACATTTGCATATATGGAGAACATTATTTCCAAAACATGGAGCTCAAAGACTGACCATGTTTAATAGGTGTTGAATATTCAATAAGACTTTCATCTGGAAGTGGCATCCAATGTCAACTCTTTTTATAAGAACACAATAGAGCTCTTAATTTCTGTTCAGCTATGGACATAAAGGATGTAGATAGATGAGCTAGTGGAATTGTACCACAACTTCCGTGTTAAGTTTAACGTCATCTAATTGAGAAATGCATGCAAATTTTTTCAGGGTAA
Organism: Petroica traversi; assembly: GCA_025920805.1. Taxonomy (NCBI): domain Eukaryota; kingdom Metazoa; phylum Chordata; class Aves; order Passeriformes; family Petroicidae; genus Petroica; species Petroica traversi. The sequence continues at coordinate 2,323,577 of JAHLSL010000015.1, forward strand.
AGAGTGCGTCCTAGTTCTCTCTAGACCCAACCACAGTGGAATGTCATGAAGTTTTCTAATTGCCACTCAGAGGCAATTGAAACAACACTCACTAGTTTGGATCGGCTTAGAATTGTCCCATGCCAAGTAGAGGAAGAGTTAGAATAATAAGATATGCTATATGTATGTATGTATGTATGTATGTATGTATGTTTTTGCAGGATGAATTTTGAGTACCTTAAGTTGAAGACTGTATGGCACCTAGATTTTTAATGTGGGAGTTTCTAGAGATTGCTTTGTTCTTGATCCAGTGTGTGCAGGCTGGATAATACAAATGGCTTTTGCTCTTGGAGGAGACAGTTCTTGAGAGGACACGCTTCTGTGCTCTGCCAGACTGTAATTTTCATGTGTTTAATAGTGTTAGAGATCTATTTAAAAATATATCTGAACAAATAGCTTTGGTAGGCAGAGCTTCTTAGTTTTGCTGTAATTAAAGGAACAATACCAAAATGATTGCTAGCTATTAGAGGCTCTAGGAAAACACGTCTTGACAAGTATCTCTCTGCTAAACTTTTTTCAGATAAGTCAGTAATGCATTACATTGCAAGTTATAAAATCACATGGGAAAAAAATGCTAGCTTTTGCACCACTATGAGTGAGCAGAGAGAGCCATATGCTGTATTTTCATAAGAGTTCTGCCTGGTGACTTGAGTAAGCTTTAAGCACAACAGGAGTTGGCAATCACTTTCCAAACAGCAATGCAAAATGCGCAAGCAAAAACAAAGCTATTGTGAGATTATTTTTTAAAATTAAGCTAATGTTTTAGAAACATGCTTCTAACTTCTTGTTCTAATTGGAAGCATTCTAATCCAATGCTGCCGAGTGAAGCTGATTGCAGCCTTAATTGCTCTTATGTAACAACTAATATCTGGCAGTAACACACACTGTACAACACTGGCAGGTTTTGAAATCTGTTCATTCCCTTTGCCCCTTCTTTCTTTGTTGTTCTGTTTACTGTGCCCAGTTAATGTGCTCTTGTGCCATAATAATCTCAAGCTAAATGGTAATTGCTCTATTGACAGCACTACTGTACATTTTTGACACATCATTATTCATACTTAACCACTTGACCTGGAATAAATGTTAAAGCAATTACTACTGAGAGCTTTTCTATGAGAAAATTGAGGCAAAGTTTAAAGATAATCAAAATGCAAAGCTGATCATGATAGCGACTGGAAAAATGGCAAATCCTATTAAACAGATTTTTATTAGCCAAGTTGATGCCAGTAGATATTATCTAGTAATTTAGTCTTATTAAAAAGAAAATAAAGCAGCTAATTGTTTACTATTCTGGAACTTATTCCAGCCTGCAATTTGCAACTGAAATTAAGCTTTATGTGGCTCATCTATTTTGTCACATTGAAATATGAAAATCATTTGGTACAAAGCACATCTGCTCAATCCTTTCCATCTTCCTGGCAAATCCTTGTTCAGTATGTTTCATACATGTTGAGGCATTCCATTCATGCATAAAGCCAGTATTTTAGATATTTCTCTCTCACAAACCTAATATTTTCAGATCTTATAGCTCAGAATTTTAGTGCTTTACTTCCATTGTAAAACAATTCTTTGCAGCTATAAGAAATATGTGAGTGTAATCAGTTTTAAGCTTGGAGACTTTAGAGGGAATTTGGAAACAGAGCGGGACAGAGTTATTGTTAATGCAATTGTGTGAAAATTGTCCAAATCTCCCAGACCAGCATTTTATTTTGATAGTTAATTGCATATTTGCTCTAGTTGTGATTGTATTCTTAAAGGAAAGTAAATGTTCTCCAGTTTAGTTGTTTAAAAAGTGGCATTTACACTGATCTGAAATAATTTCAAAGGACTCAATTGCAGCACAATGCCTTCAGTACAGTGCTTACAGTAAAAGCTGCAATTATAAGGAAATGCCAAAACACATCAAGAAAGCCTTAAAGGGATAGCATAAGCTTTTACTGCCCCCATCTGAACTATGAGGCTTGCTTGAAAACCACCATTAGGATGCAGAATACTGATTGTTGATATGTCACTATTGCTGTCATGGGAGAACTGTTGTAAGGGCCAGAAGCTTACAGTGGTTTCTATATTAATGAAGTTTTTCCACACTTAATGAAAGCAAAGAAAGATTGGGGTTTTTTAATTAATAAAATATTAAAAACTAGGGAGGAAATCTCTTTTCATGTCAATCCACATTCAGAAGAGCAATAAGGTTCTGCAGCTGTGCTTTATCAGGCAGAAAAATCTTTTGTTTTTAAACATGCTCAAGTCCCTATTAACTGCTTCAGTATCCTGAATGCCTATCAAACTGATTGTTCAGAGGGCATTTAATAACTCAATTCTTAAACTTTTCATTCACATTATCACTTCTGATTAGTTTTAAAAGAGCTTTATCAGTAAGTGTACTGAACCACAAATTGTCTAATAAATTTTCAAAAACTGTTATGCAGACTAAACTCATCTAGGTCTCTCCCATTGCTGATGTGATTTTTATTCATAGCGAGAAATGTCTTAATAATATTTCATTTGGAACATTATAAAGTGTGTATATATTTATTCTTAAATAAGTTTTGTCAACAGTTAGTCTTCTGGTGTGGAGGAATTTAGGAATTTGTTTCAGGTTTGACTTTTCAGTTTTTAATTGAGATAATGTACCTCAGAATTTAAGCACTGCAAAGCATTTTCACTAGATAAAACATTCTGATTTGCTCCTAAAATTTCCCAATATTTTTATTCCTACTCTGTGTCCTTTCCCATTAATATGCATAATATATTAAACCTTGGGGGTTTTTATAGCCAGGGATGCAGAGACCAAAAGTCCTTTTGTGTACTTTTGTTTTCTGTTTTCTTGAGGTTTTTTTTATAGACCAGGCATTCTTTTAGCTCAATAAACATGGATTCAGGATTTTAATGCATGTCTTGTATGGTAATGGGTGATTATGTCATAATTGCAACCCACATTTTGTTAATTCAGATAATCTTTCATAAAGATCACTTTTTGCTGTTAACTGAAAGACTGCACAGCCTTTAGGACAATCGCCAGCTTTATTTCAGGGAAGAAGATTTTACACAATAATCCCAATCAGGCCAGGCCATTTCAAATTCTTTCTTTAAAATAGACTTCTTTTCCCCCTTCTTACCAAACTGAATGAAGCATAGTATTTAGTATGTGTTCTTCACATACAGTAAAAGAAAGACAACACCACAAGCAATATACTGTTGTCCCCTGTCAGTCCACATCTTGTAGCAGAGAGGACTGTACAGGTAAAGGGAGTAATTACTGTTGATAGGCTTCAGTGGTCTGCAGAAGAAATAACAAGATTGTTTATTAACATCCTGCGATTTTTATACCACAGTGCTTATTGAGATTTATTGAATTTCCCAGCTTTTGAGTCTCTATTGCTATATTGCCAGAAAAAAAAAAAAATCTGTTGAAGTTTTCACATACAGTTTTCTGAGGAGAAAGGGTGTAGGAGAAAAGGATCTAAAGGCCAAAACTTTAATGTGAATTCTAACTTTTAAGGATTTAAGGAAATTATTTGTAAGAAATAATGACCTAGAAAATAGCCTGATTTCTAAACCATTTACTCTTGTTGAAATGCTATACCCATGCCAAAAAGAAGTTCTTGGATTGTTCATAGCAATGTGAAGCCATTATTGAACCTGATTTGGCAGATTCATATGGGATTTATCCAGTGCACTTTTGGTGGAAACTTGTACTGTCTGAGACTTTACTGCAATATTAGAATAGCAAATGAAGAGAAGAGGTAATTTCTCAGTCTAACCGAAGATCCTTCAGAAACACATTCACAATACTGTGTTAACAGGGCTCCTGCTGCTTTTAAAAATAATTGTTGGAAGACAGTAACAGAGAGTCATGAAGACAGAAAAATCAGGTTCCTCTCAGAAGAGGAGGCCAGCAAAATATGGTGTAGCTAATACTGCTTAATGGTGCTACACTTTATTGAGTCTTTTCTTTTAAAAAGTGTAGCAAACGTTCAAATATCATCTTTAATATTCACATCAGGTTCAATAAAATTTTCTAATATGTTTACAGGCTTGTAAATCACATGTGAACAAGAAAGCAAATATAGTGATGTTATCTTAAGTAAGCTATAGATTCAACTGTAGGAAATAAGAAACAAATAAAAGCGTTTCCTTGTGCAGGTTCACTTTTGAGTGAGGCTAGAAGTGTGATGATTCTTGGGTATGTCTTTCTCCAGCTCAAATATTTGGCTGAATTTATGTTCAGATGAATTATATACCTCTGTATATAAGGATATTTCTGAATCAGATCTGCTCCAGGTTTCAGGAAATGTTCTAGGTGTCAGTGAACACTTCACTGGTTCAATAAAGAAATAAAATTAGAAAAAGAGAGGAAATAGATCACAGATGTGGCTCTCTGCTACATATAGAGCAGAGCTTCCTTGATACTTTGGTTGTTGTGAGTTAAAGCCCTCAGTCGCACCGTTTCAAGGTTTCTCCGCATTGCGGACAAACAGAATTTTGTCAGGCTGAAAGAAAAAGAATATGTTGGTAGTGGCACAGTGTTAAATCAAAAGCTGGATGGGGATGGGACCATGGCAGAATGTGGAAGGGAAGACAGCAGAGCTCTCTGCTTCCTGGCTAAAGGGAACACTTGGTTCAGGAGGAATGGATATTGGGTTCACAGAACTAAAGACATCAAAGGAGGGAAGCACAAATACAGCCCCTGGGTTGCAGAGGGGAGATCATAGGAATGCATGTACATCAGACAAGGGGCCTTGCACTGGCTGCAATGGGGTTAGTGAATAAAAACTTTGGACCTCACTAGGAGGTGGATAGTATGGGTTCCCTCAGGGTGGATAGACTAGTATCTCTTTTGGGGCTAGCTAAACATGTGTTTTTGTTTAACCTGACAGGTGGCTAAACAGCTGCTCATTCACTCCCTCCCACACTAAGATGGAGGAAAGAATTGAAAAAACAAACAAAAAAAAGCAAAGTAATATTCATGGCTTGAGATAGACAGCTTAATAGGGAAAATGATGATGAAGATGATGATGATGATGATCAACTAATTAGAATATACCAAAGAAGTTGTGCACAATGCCATTGCTCACCACCTGCTGACTGATGCCCAGCTAGTTCCTGAGCAGAGGCCCCAAGGCAGTTTTTCCCCTGGTTTAAGCACTAAGCATGATGCCATATGGTATGGAAAACCCCTTTGCCCAGTTTGGGTTAGCTGTCCCTGCTGTGTCTCCTCCTAGCTTCCTGTGCCCCCAGCCTCCTTGCTGGTGGGGTGTGGTGAGAAGCTGAAAAGTGCATGGCTTAGTGTAAACACTGCTCAGCAGCAATGAAAACATTGGTGTGTTACCAAGATTATTTTCATCCTAAACCAAAACACAGCACTGTGCCAGCTGCTAGGAGGAAAATTACCTGTATCCCAGCTGAAATCAGGAAAATATGGTTATAAGACAACTTAAAAGACAGATCCAAGCAAAGATCTCTTATATTCGGCACACACTGCTGCCTTGTTTAACTGTATGCCAACACAAGTGCAGAAAGCTTTGATTTCGAAAAGTAAGTCTCTGAAAGAGAGTGTAACTAATTGACTTGATTGTGTTATCTGCAATGAGATTTGGTCCTGTTGTTTCACCAGCTTATGTGAAAGCTGTACCAGAAATGAAAAAGCCCTGAAGCGTAACCAGTGTTCTCCAAGATGGAGGGATTACACTTTTTTTTTCCCCACCCACAGAAATTTAAAACCCATGTTCTCCTATCATAAAGATTGCTGGGCTGGTGTTATTCAGATGAATGCCATATGGATCTGGATAAATCTTTGAATTGTTTTAATCCATGAAACATTTTCTGTAAAAGTAGATAAAATTCTTCCGCATGCCATTTAAAGTTTAAAATGTGATGGTTTTTTCATACTGTCTACATAAAATTTCAGAAGAAAAGCATTACTTTTCAGGAACAGTAACTTCAATATTATATACATAATCATTTTACTCTTTGTTCTCTCTTATAAAAATAAAGATTATTCCAGGATAAGCAAAATGGATTCTTACTTTATTAATTTTTGAAACTGTTGTTATGGTGGGTGTCAAATGGGTATTCATGTTACTGGATTCATTTGCTTGCTAGATTGTCATAATGGGGTTCAACTGAAGGGATATTAAATGCTGAGTTGTGTTCAATAGTCAGAAAGTAAGAGTGTAGCAAAAACATCCTTTCACTGACATGGATGAGGCAAAATGTTGGCTTTTCTGCTCTTGTCAGAGAACGCTGCAAAAGAACTTGATTTTTCCAACTTTAAAGAACTAACTAATGCATTACATTCTTTGAGATTATTTGTTTTGATGGCTTCTAACAGTATAATTATAAATGTGCTTCCCAAAATGCTGTTCTTGATTATTGAAAATTGAGCTGGAAAACTACCAAATATCTTATTGTGCAGCTGGCATCCAGAATAAGGCACCTTGAACCAATAGCACATTTTTAAATTTAGATACCAGGTAAGTGATTGGGTGAACACTGAAGGTGGCAGATCTGGAAGGCTCCAGATGTGCACATCAAGTTCTGCATGGCATGATTTCCATCGTTTTGCTCACTTGCAGAGATGTGCCAAAAACTTGGAGCGGTGCCTGCAAATGGCTATAACAAACCTTGAGCCCTTTAATATTTAAGAGTATTAGAAGATATGTAACATGTTAATAATAATTATAAAATCTATGGGGTTTTTAGCTATAAAATATGTAGAAAGCCAAAAGCTTTCTTTCGAGGTCTGATATCTGTGCTCTAATTCCCAGTAAATTGACTGAATTCATAGATTTATACTCTTTGTGAATGAAGAGCTGAACTCTTCTAACTAATGAGCAAGCATCTTTAGCAAGCACGCATAAATATTTGGGGGGGCATGTTCCTAAGTTTTATCTTTCCTTTTCTGCATGATGGCAGCAACTAAAGAAAATGACCAATTTGTTGCCATGTTTGCTTTCCTGATATTTCAAGCTTATTACACTCACTAACTGCAGAGTGCTACTGATACATTAATCCCTCTGAACAGGAAAAGATCCATAATGTAATTTAAGGAGCCTGTACTCTAGTCCCGTTTTGAATTGATTGATCCTGGTTTGCTTATCACAAACAATGACAAGTGTTGAAAGTATAAAGAATTTGTGAAATTGGAGATAAATTAAGGAGGACACATTTTCTTTCTGTGAAATACCAGGAATGTTAAAGGAGCTGCTTTGTTTTGTTAAAGCACTAGTATGGCTTTCAGCAGGAATACCGGGCAAATAATATTGACTGGAATTCATTTTAGAGCATTAAATACTGCATGTGCTACTTCAGCTTTCAGCACAGATTTAGAAATAGAAACAACAGAGAGGCCAGAAAAGCTACACCTCATTTGTCTGTGTCTCATGTGGTGTAGCTCAGGAGTAGTTTCTACAACGTTCATGAAGTTCCAGTGTTTTAAAAGGTACCATAAATGAGATCAGGACTTGCTCCATTTTATATAATGTAAGAAGAGCAAAGAGTTTAAATGAAGGGACAACCACAGCTGCCCTAGAGTGAATAAAAAGTAGTAATGTGATTATTTTATTAAATTTATTTTATTAATGTCATGTATACTGTATTACAATTTTAATAAAAGTATCCAAATAGCCCAAGAAAAAGAAAAAAAGAAGCAATACTACACATGTTTAGCATGAACAAGTTATTTTTGCCAGAAGATTCATGACAGACTCTGTAATTTCTTTGAGTACTTCACCTGTGACACAATAAATAATACATATTTCTTTAAGTAGAGCTATTATATACTACTATTTATGTTATACATAATTTATAGACAGTGGTCTGCTAACACATGTAGATAATGTTCTCTATAAAAAAAAAAGTTCAGAATAAAATAAAATTTTAAAGAAATGAAACAGAATTTAATCTTAAACTGAATTTAATCAAAACCTACATTTTGAAGGCATAGATTGATAACTGCTTATTTAAAGAACAGTATTAATTTCCCTTTTCCAGCCTGTGAACTTTAGTGTTATAATATTTTTTTTAATTGGCATGAAACATTAGATAAGACCAGCAAATAAAATAACTTGAACAGAAGTCTGATTACTGCTGAAAATTCAGAACTCCTCCTTGTATTTCAGATGATGTTCAGGTCTCTAGTTGGAAATACATCTGTAGAATTTACATACATTTTTATGCAGGTTGAATGGAAATCTGACCCAAATTACACTGATTTGTAGCATCTTCTTTGCATCTGTGACTAAACTCAGATAGGAAATTGTTTGGGAATTCTGTGTTCATGTTTCCTTGGGGAAGAATCCTATTAAGAATATCTTAGCCACTGTGCAGCCTGTAATAGCTGTATTTATTGACATCCAGAAGGACAGTGATTTCCTCCTGAGACAGCAGAAGGGCCTTTATATTATAAATCTGTCCTAACTTTCTAATTTCATGTGTGAACACATTCCTCCATGTCTCATCTTTTCCAGGACAGTTTGGAAAATTACTTTTATCAGTAATAAAATTCCACGTTCCCTATACATGTGGTTTTTATAGATGGTTGTCTATTCCAAGGTCTGGGTTTTTTCTATTTCAGACTGCTATTTACTATATTGTTTTGAGTTTTTAGAACCATATTAGAGGTTGCTTTGGGCGAAACATGTTGAGCACCTCTGATAGAAACAGTAACATTTTTAAGTTACTCCAGTATATTTTCTCTCTCCACAGTTGCACTGCATTTTTAAACTCCTGAGTGCTGCATATTTTTATCTATGTTGACTCAAGTCTGGATAAAGGTACACAGAAGCTTTCTTTTTAAAGCAGGAGCTCTGTTTTGCCAGGTTAAGCATCAGAATAGCATTGTAATCTTTTTAGTGAGCATGAACTGTGTGTTATTTATTAAGGGACCGATCCAAAGTTTGCCGGAGTTAAAGTTTCCTGTTGACTTTGTCAGTTTTGGCTCAGGCTCCAATGGCTGTTTTATATACTTTCGTGAGGAGGATTAAAATGTACTCTTTCATTAGTTAAGTGCAAAGTGAATTTCAAATGAGTCAGAATATATTTAAAGTATAACTGTCAAATCATTGGTATTGATTTAGACACTGTTAAACAGGGGCAGTGCTAACACACAAGGGTTTATTCTTTGTTACCACTTGCTTATAACCCCCATTGATGATAATGGGAATTACAGGCATGTCCTGAAGGGAATGTGCCCTTTGTAAATTCCCTCTAAGCCTTAGATTAAGGAGCCACAGTTCTGGGAGAGTTCAAATACTTTTTGTGTGTAGTTGAAACTTTGTGAGCTCTCCTGTGTCCTTTCTTAGCAGTTCTTGGAAGGTAGATCTTTCAGAAAGAAATATATCCCCGAGCTGTTGTCTTGTCTTTCCTTATCTGACAGGGAAGATGCCAAGAAACTCTGCCAGGAGATAGGTACACTTTTGTCTAAAATGAACTGCAAGAAAAGTTAATAGTTTGTAAAGGGCCCTGACTGATATTACAATTTCTAGTGTAGCAAGGAAGGGTTTGTGCAAAAAACTGGTAGGAATATACAACATGTAAATTAATTTTTTTTTCCATATTAATAGTATATAAATCAGAAATGAAAAGGATAATCAGAATAGGATATAAACAAATTATTGTGGTAACTTCTGTAATTATTCTTATTTTCACTGTAGTTAAAGAAGGTGCCCACTTTAGTCTTTCTGAAGTAACCCACTGCCTTTGCCTGGTGTACTGTTACGTGAACCATTTCCCTCCCCAGGTACTATGCTTGCTATCCAGATCAGGAGGTTATATGATTATTGTATTTCCAGGCATTTTCAGTTCACACAGCACTGTAAAAAACAGTGTGAGATAGCAGGAAGTTTGCCCTCTATATGTCCATTTGCTTTCTTCCAGAGCATTACTGCTCTAATTGGACTTGAAAGGGCCACCCACCATGGGGAATGTATGGGATAGGAACCTGCTGGTCACTCCAGCTTTTTCCTACACTTCTTGTTTCTGAAATTCTTCTTGTGCTAATGTTAGTATCATTTTCTCTCCCTTCCATTCTCTCTACTTGGAGATTTGGGGCTTCATTTCTGCTTCTGTCTCAGACCTACTGCTGATCCTAAACTTAGCAAGTTTCTACCTTCATCTTCTGCATATATCTGGTAACACCAAGATTGTTAAGCACCTCTGTCTGGTTTTGAAAGGCTTTGATTATTAAAAAACAAACCAAAACAAAACCAAAACAAGGACAAAAACAAACAAAAAACCCACAAAAAAAACCCCAACCAACCAACAAAATGAGCAAACAAAAACAAACAAAAAAAAATCCCCACCTAAACAAACAACCCACAAAACACTAAAAAACTTGCCAGGGGAGCATATAGGACTGAAAAACTGTTGATTCCTCCTTTTTGACACCGATGCCTTAGAAGTACACCCACAGCCCGTACTTTGCCAGGAGAAGAAGGTATTGCTTTTGTTCTCATTCTGCTAATCTTAGGAGAGCAAAGTGCTGAATTAAGATACCCTGTCTCTTGGGTCACGGCTACAATGAGTAAGTTGTTCAAATGGCACTCTAACCTCTCTTTGTGCTTTTAAAGCAAACTTCTGTCAGAGCCCTTTGGGCAGTAACCAGCTTTACTTTTCCTGCCCTGCCAACACCACCCACTCAGAGGCACAGGATGCCATTCTGCCCCAGCCAGGGTGCTTTTTCCTGCCCCAGTGCTGCCATGGCCCTGCTTCCCTCATCCTGTCACCAGCCACTTTGCTTTCCCACACCAGTTATGGACATGGCACTATGCTCTGCCCTGGCTGATGCTCACTGGTCCTGCAGCCAACACCTGAGTGTCCTGGCCACCTGTCCCCAGCTGTGACTGTGCTCTTGGGTGGCCTCCTTGGGAATGCAGCCCTGCTCCTGCTGCCTTCCCACACTCTCCAACATGCTCCATTCTCTGGTAAATCCCCTGCAGAAAATTTGAGTCTTGGTCTGTCTGATAAACATGTCCCTCAGACCCCAGATCAGGTATTGAAGCTTGTCTTGATTTCCAGCACACCCAGATGGCTCTCACGTTTCTCTTTAACTCCTCCTTGCTTTGCTGGATGGCTGCTGAATTTTCTAGTTGTTAGCAAACAAAAGAGTGAATGAAACAAATGCTGGTGTTCACAAATTTGTGAAAGTTGACCATCCAATAGCAGTGTACCAGAAGAGAGATAATATGTATCTGTGAGGATGTGGTTTTCAGCATTTTGTGAGCATAACACCTACATTATTTTAAACCCACTATTTTTTCATAAATTCAGTTTTTCTCTACAGAATGTTTAGTTTTTCTTTTTTTTTCTTTTAGTCAGTAAAGCACAATCCAAATCCTGTAAGCATTTCCCCATCTGTTAGTGGGCCTTTCTCAGATGAGTTTTAACTTTAAATATAGTTTCAAGGGAATTGCTACCATTTGTCTGACTTGCCATGACATTTTAGTGATTAAGAGTTTTTTTGTTTTGGAGACAAATGAAAATCAACCAAGTAGAATCACTTTGCATATTCTGAGTCACTGTGCCCTTTCCTGTGTGAGGACAAACTAGTTTTACTGTTCTGTGCAGTCTCAGTACAATAAAGTCTACTGTTAGAACAGTTTTTGAATGGAGTTGATGCCAAGTGGTGAAATGACTCAAATACCGATGAGCTTATGCAGAAATGTTGGCAGGCCAGCTCCAAATGACCAGCATTGTTCTGCTGAAAGTGTTCCCAGGAAGCTGGTGAACTTGTCAGTGCCACACTGGGTGCATTTTCACTAAAGTAAGTGTGTGGACAAAGAATTATTTTCCCCCTCTTTCCCCCTTACATGTAATTGAAGCAGAGATAGACCTCTTACAATGTGGAGGATTCTTTAGAGTTCCTGCATACTACGTCATCTAATCTAAAATTCATCATGGAATTTGTTGGCGATTCCACCCACATGACATCTTGCTTGACCTAAGAGAAATAAAGAAGCATGCTGCCAACATAATTATCCTTTATTTCCTGGTGCAATAATTTTAAAAAGAGAGTTGACACATCCTGTAGGCTTTCTGAAGGTAAAATAATTATGTCACGCACTCAAAATAAAATCTTCTTTTGAGTTTCTTATTAATTAACATCTCTGTTTTGTAAGGAAAAATACTCTAATAGAGTAAGTGGAACTAATAATTAGTAATATCCTAGCAAAAAAGTCATAAATCATATTTTCTGTGAGTTTTGAGTTTTTAAATTGGATTAGGTTTGTCCGTATTTTTTTCCTGCCCAGGTTTTCCTGTACACGATAAGGATTACATTCATGTCTGTTGGAAATACACTTCCATGTTCACCATTCAGTTTTTCATAAAAATGAGGTTTATTTCCCTGAATGCTCCTTGATTAGTGGACTTAAAGCCAGATATGATTTCAGTATTGATGAGAAAATGTGAAATGCTCACAGAATGATTACTTGCAGAGATTTAGATATTTTCAAAGAAAAATTGTGACTTTAGAAGACCAAATTAGAATAGATATTGAAAACATTATCAAAAGCCATAGAGTATTAGAAAATAAGCCACTCATAATTCTGCTTCTGTATCAGCAAAAAAGTAAACCAAATATATGTGAGTTTTAAAAATAACACACAGTAAGTAAAAAGGAATTTAATATAAAAGTAAAATTCATAAGGCTTTTTTATTTAGTAGTATAACCTACAGGTTAAAAAATATAATTCTTAGAAAAGCCTTAAGCATCTAACGCTTGTTGAAAGCATTCAGGGTCTATTGAAAGCCAGTGAGAAAATTAAGTTACTCATTTCCTAGAGGACTTCTGAAAAGTGATATGTAGGTTCCTCAGTTAGGATCACGAAACCCTTTGATCCTAAAATTGGTTTGAGGGAGAGTAGTCCCAACATGAGATGTGTTAAACACAAGTTATGTTCATGACAGGATAAAGAAGAATTTACCAAGTCGGTTTTCAGAAATAATAAAGTTAGTTAGGTCCACCTGCAAATAACTTATTTGATATGATTATAAATCAGTGTTTCTTCAATTCACCACTTTTTAATAAACACCCCATCAAAACAATATATCAAAAGTGAAAGTAGAGACCTTTTCTCCTTTACTATCAAGACTTTAATCTTTTGGTCCCTTATTTTCTTTTTTCTAAAATTCCCATAGAAATCTTTTGGGGAAAAAAAAAATCCTCCAGTGAGCTGTTTTTCCCTTTTTTTTTTGATCCCTTGATTTCCAAAAAAACTGTATTAGGCAAGGATCAAGGCTTTTGCCAGGAATGTTACCAGTAGTCTGTCTGTTCTACAAACCCGAAGCAATCACATAAATTCATCCTGTGGAAACGACCAAGCAGCAAGACACAGACTTAACAAGCAAGTGGCACAGAACTCACAAGCTGGATCGCAAAGTGTCCGACTCTTCCATGCAGTTTGTCCTAATGGTGCAAATAATGCAAGTAAAACTTCAGGACTTTTTTCAAGTGGATGACAGAAATCCAAAACCTTCTTCTCTCTTCTCATGTTACTGAAATCTCCAAAAGTTATTTTCTCCTCACAAACTAACTGATATGCTGTGTCCACTAGCAAACTTTAAAAAGAGAAAAAAAAAAGGAAAAAATGCTTGTTCAGAACCAGTGCTTAGGGGTTTGCTTATAGGTGTCATTGTGTCTCACATCCCTGCTGTGAAAATCAGCTTGCATTTGAATGTGCATCTTGACCCATAAATGTCACCCTGGTCCACTGAGCATCTTGACTTCAACATTTCCTGTTGTAAAATGGACAATGGGATAACACTTCTTTTTCTGAAGGAGGGACCTGTGACAATGTGTGCATGTGTGCAGTCAGGAGAAACTGCAGCACTCGGGATTTAAAAGCATGTCATCAGCCACTGAGCTGGAGATCACAGGAGAACGAAGTTGCTGGACAGTTTTTGAAAAACACAAGGATTATCATTTCTGTTTCCAAGCCACTTCTCCCTTTCACAGTCCTGAATCCTTCTTGGCTTCTCTCCATCCATGGCTCAACGATGTGCCCCATACTAGAGCAAGTCCAGCTGTGTGACACAGCAACTGCCTTCGAACAATAATGTAAGAAAATGCTGCCATTCCTGTGCACACATTGTTTATGTTGCTGGCCTTTTCTTAATTATATGCATTTTCTAGTAGAAAACATCTTAACTTTATGCTCAGAAAGTGAGAATGCACTGAGAGTTTCGTGTTGAATAGAAGGATTTCCAGCTTAACAATCTCTTGATGATTGTATAACAGTTTCCTTATTTTTTTATTTTTTTTTTTAAGAAAAAACCCATTTTTGCTCCAGAGGATATTTACAAGTCGTGTTTTTTATGGCATTGCTTCACAACCAGAAAGAAGCACATCTCGATCAGATTGCATCCTCAGTCCTTCTATTTAAAGACATAATTTTGTTATTGTAGGACACAGAACTTCTGGCATACCTACTTGAAATTTAGGACTTTTGATATTTTTAATATTGAGTCTTTTTAAATCACATTTGTACACATTCCTGAAGACATGGGTAGACTACAGTGGTTCTGAAAATGTCCAAGAGTATGCTTTTAGAAACTACATTTTTCTCTGATTTTAATTAAAGCATACAAAGAATGATGTTGTCTTTTCAAAATAATATAGAATTATTTAACAGTTAGGCAACTATATACATTCCTTAAATGCCAATTTTCACCCCACTGCATTGAAGGAATATGGATTACATTTTTTTATCATGAAGAATGATCATGAAGATCAAAAAATAGGTGTTTTTTCCCTTCAAAACATCGAATATATTGTTTGATTTTAAAAACGCCAAAAGGTGTTTCCATTTTTTGCATGTCTGCTTATGTATAGGTAACAACCTGAATGTTTTGATTTCTTTTCTTGCACTAGAAACTCATATTATTTTTAGTGCCCTTTTCCTCCATGATCGATCAGGATTAAAAAATGAAAGAGGATTTGAATGTGTGCACAGGGAAAACTTTTATTATTTGAATATACATCAGAAATACAGTATCTGGTGTTTTCCCAAGTGTCTTTATTGGGACAACAAGGCTAGAACCTGATAGGAAACCTGATATAAATGTCATCTCTTATTGGAATCTAAAATGTGATGATTAACATTAGTACTTTTTGCACTGAGACATTTTCACAGATATTCTCCAAAGCATTATTGAAGTGTTTGGTAGATCTCATTAGAGCACTTTGATTTCTCCATTCTTCATATTCAGAAGTAAAAAACCCAGGTTAGGATACAGTTGCTTAGTTGGAGTTGGAAGAAGATATTAGGGGAAAATGGTGTCGTTTATAGCTGGTTAGAAAACCCACATTCAGTGAGGGAAACAGAAAAATGTGATTTTAACTATATGCAAGGTTTTAAATTACTAGTTGCATTTTCATAACATGTATGGTTATATTTGGCTATATACATACTCATTTAGAGAATATTGCTCATTCAGATTTAGAGGAATTAATCAGAAAAACAAAATACCTATAAAGAGAAAGGAAATAATTTACCAAGAATCACCAAAAACTTACTATATCTTATGATTCATGTATTATATTAAAACCATTGTTTGGTGGTATGAGAGTTATAGGAATAGGAGATAAAATATACAGCATGGCAGTAGTGTCTTTTTACCATTAGTTGTTTTGCATCTGAACTTAATCAAAGAAGCAACAGAGGACTGCAGAACTTTTATTTAACTGTAACAAAATTTGCAGGTTTTAAATCCTTTCAAAATAAATTATGTCACCTGCTCATTCTTTTAAATTCTGATTATTCACTAAAAGCTATTCACTCCTATAAGCATATTTCTTTCCTTTGATTTCTTTAATTTGCAGTTTTGCCTACTGAATAGGCATCCTAAATATAATCATTGTAATACAGAATCTGAAAAACAGATGCCAAATTATTGAAAAAAATACTTGGGTTTGTCACAACTGTTTCCACAAATAAAACTAAAAGTCCTTTTTAATACTGATCATAAATACAAGTCTCCAGAAATTGCAGAACTTCTAGTAAGTTGTAGAGTGCCTACAGTGGTGTAAAGAAAAAAAAAAGCTAAAACTTCTTTCACATTATTAATGTATAAACAATGGATTCTAGACTGTTGAGTCTCCATAAAGACAGTGTCTTTCAAAATGCTACTGTTAATATCTTTTTTAAACTTTCGTTGCACTTTTTTATTTTCCCATTTTAATATCAGAGGATGATTTGGTTCCTTAGATATATTATTACAGGATTAATTACAGGCATTGTAAGCAAAATGCCTATCAGAATTGAAGGCTTCTGATCTACTGTAGTTCTGGAATAATAAACAGAAAAATTCTACTTTTAAAAATACATCTATATGCACATTTTATGTGCAGTTTAACATATTTAGTACTCCACGCTCAATTCATTCTCTTGAAAGTTTTACTTCAAAACAACTTCATTGTTTTAAGTGACTAAATTAAAGCTTTTTAGTGTTTCCTGCAATCTCCCAAAGCAGAAATAAAATCAGTTTTAATTTATTTTATTTGCATACACTGTGGATATAATTATTGCTGCAGAGTCTTTTTAATTGTTTTCAACTAGGTGCTCATCTTTAAGTTGAAATAGACTTCTAATTCTACATTGTTGATATTCCCTTGTTAATTTTGACAAAGCATCATAAATCCAGGTATTTAGGCTTATTGAATTTTGAAATGAGGTGATTAGTTGGAACATGGATGAATGAACTGATGCAAAGCAAAATGAATTTTATGATTTACTGTCATTTACAAGTTCCTTTGGAGCTGTTATGCACAAATTGTAAAAGTATTAAGAGGTAAGATATCACAGTTATAATCAACAATGTAAAATTTTCTCAAACAAAAGTATTCAGGCAACGGCCCAAAAAGAGTAATTGTTGAATAAGTGTTGGTTATACGCAGTTAGTTTTTATTATAGATCAAGCTTTTCCACTCCAACATTTCAGTAAACAGGAAAGTATCTAAATAGACTTCCAGCACCAGTCAGTAAGGTTAAACTTCCAAAGCTGTTACCATAATAAGATGCCTTAAAATATTAATGTATATTAGAAGAGGCATATTTAGGAAGAAATATGCCATTTATCATTTTTTACTTAAAATTTATAATTGTTATTAGCTAATGGTAACAGCAAACTAAAATAATCTACTCCCTTGGTTTCTGACCATCCATATTTCTAATATTGTGCTTTTGGGGGGGGGGGGGGTTTATAGGTTTTAAATTAAAATAATAGCAATTCAATCATTTTACCAGTGTGGTGCAAATTCTAAGACAGGCAAGTATGCAGCAAACCATGGATGCATTGTGATTTTATTTCAAATTAAATACAGATTTGTGTTGTGAGAAAAGAAATAACCTAGACATACATTCAGAAACTAAAGTTCAAAATCCACAGACCTTGAACTCTACAGCTTTTTAATTTTCATTTTCATTTTAAGCACATTCTGAACATAAAGGACTTCAAGAGATAAAAGCCCCAAGAACAGTTGTTCCTCATTTGAATTACAATTTGAACACCAAAACTTTCCCTGAAATTTGAATGAATTGCCACAGACCTCTAGAAAGGCAAATTTTGAGTACCCTGTGCAGTGGTTCTCTTGTGCTGGTGTAGGAAAACTTAAAATCAGCCTCTGCCTATTCTTCTAACACCTGGATTTCTCCCTGCTCTAAAACGGGAAGTGCAAGAGCTTCGTGCATTCTTTCTTCTCTAAACCCTGCACCAAAATCAAGGGTTGGGCAAATCACTCCAACTTTGCAACCTCCTATTTTTCCTGCAAGCCAAGTAATTCTAGATGAAATTTTATGGAGTAGATCTACTTCTAATCCAGAAAAATAGTAAAAATCTTAGAATCTTGATGGGTAACCTTTGCTAATTAATTTCTCCTGATATTTTACAACCATTTGTAAAAAGTCTTCTATTTTATACTTTAATCTTTTTATTGAATAGAAGTCCCATATTACCAGTTTTCATTAGGTTAATTTTGAAAGAATTTACAGTAAATTTTGTGTTTATGAAAAAATATAAAGAGTTCCATACAAAAGTAAAAGTAAAATCTTGTTATTTAATATCCTAGTTTTGGGGTCCGAAGGAAAAAAATAATTCCTGTTTTGCCATATATAATGTTTCTGCTTCTGCACTTGCTCTCTTGCCTTTTTTTTTTTTTTTTTTTTCTTTTCTTGGTGTAATATTGTCTTGATACATCTGTTGTAAAACACTAAATACTGCATGGATGCCATGCAATTTCTGGGAGTAACATGTTCAAAGTCTGACATTGTTTTCTGGTATAAAAGATAATTACAAGGAGATCTTCCTACTTACAAACCATAATATTTGCTTTCAGTTCTTCTCTCTGCTACTGAAAACTGAGAGCAGCCAAACCCTACGGCACAAAATTTTTTTTCCTGAATGGCTCCATCTCGTATCCTTGAATAATAAAATCATAGAATCATTAAAGTTGTAAGAGACCTCCAAGATCATCAAGTCCAACCTTTGGCCTTATACCACTATGTCTGCTAAACCATATTGTGAAGTGCCACATCCATTGGTTTTCTGAACATATCCAGGGATGGTGGCTCCACTATTTCCCTCAACATCCTATTTCAATGCTTAAGCACTTTTTCAGTGAACAAATTTTTCCTAATATCCAACCTGAACCAGCAACCAACATATCCAACACTCACCCCTGGCACCTTGAAGCCGTTTCCTCTTGTCCTATTACTAGTCTCCTGGAGAACAAAACCAACCCCTGGCAAGCCACATCCTTTTTTCAGGTAGCTGTAGAGGTTAAAAGAAATAAATTCTTAGCTCTGTCTGGGATGGGAGCAGTGATACAGCCTCAGATCTGTGACTCACAGATGCTCATTAATTAGTGCTTGCTACTGTAAATATTATTGGCTTGAAATCTATGTCACCCTTACTCCCTTCCTAGTAATTTATGGAGATGTTGCAGATAATGGCAGGGCTGTTTCTGTTTACCAAGTAGAGAGGAATCATGATGGACTAGTACAAATAAAGTATGTGGTCTATTTTATTGGACATACTGTTAGGACTTGATTTTGTTCTGCTTTTTTATGCACCTTGTGATGAACTTCACTAAACCTGTAGCCTACTGCATATATTTATATGGATTCTGGTTGAACAAACCATATGTTTTTATGCACCTTTACAGCAAGCAATGTTCTGCTGGAAATGTCTGTTCACATACTTTACATTCTTCCATTTCTGGTATTATGTCCTCACAATTTTATATTTAATTAAAATTCATGGCAGGAGACTTACTTTATTAGTGTAAGAAAGGTGATGGTGTCTCTGCCTGATTAAATGTTTAAATATATTTCCCACAGAGAACAAAGATGCATTTATGGGTGTGAAAGCAATTATTCATAATCCTGAAACCTTTCTTTAAGTTGGTTTTTTTTTTTTTCATGTCAGGGTTGATGTGTTTTCGGTCAAATGTTACTTCAAGATCTGATTTCAAGCTTCCATTCTCAATTTCACTTAGTCACATTTACCTACACTAACAGGTAGCTAATATGAGTCACTGCAAAAACAGAAATGTTTAATCTCACTAGTGGTTTTATTTTATAGCCATTTACTTTGAGGCTTATCTCACATTTACACTACTTTACTACAAATGGCTTGATGTTCGTTCAGTTAGTTACCCTGAAAACTTTAGAGCTTTTAACAATACTGCACACTTTTACAGCAAAGCACAGGATATTGAACCCCTCTGCTGTTTAGGGATGAAAATGAGATGTAAACATTAAAGTTACTGAGCAAATATCCAGTAGTCAGTTGAGTACAAAGTTCCGTAAAAGCTGGACTCTTTGGCTTATTCAAAATTAGACTCTTAGTTACCTATGTGTGAGGAGAACATGCTCTGAAATGAGTTCCAAGGTTGTTTTTTAAACACCTTAACAGAAAACCGTTTTTGTGGGGGTGGGTGGGTGGGGTTTATTCGACCTTTGTTTCAAAGGTGAAAACTGTATCATTATATTTAACTTGCTACCTGCAGTTCATTAGCGGCGGCGTCATTAAGTAATACTGGAACATTTGTAGGGGCTAATCTTTCAAGCTTTTAGCATTCACGATGACCTCGTTAAAAGTAACAAAGGTCAGGCTTCAGTTCAGCAGAATCTCCCATTCACCGCGGCGACCGGCATAGCGAAGTAATCTCTCCGTGTCACTTTTCATTAATCATGTTACTTTCCTCTTCACGAAATTCCTGCAGATAATTGTTACTAAATGCGATTTGCAACACCCTGTGCTGTGGTTGAAGGACCAGAAATAGGCAAACAGATAAAAACATTGTTTAGCTTGCAGGCAGCAAGTGTTTGCTATTCAAAGGTATCAATGCATAAACATTGATTTAGCCATGAGCTGACACTTAAAAAACATTTGCTGTTTCCAGAAAGCCCTGTGGTCAGGCTAAGTAATATCCAAGGGCAAGTGCTTTTACCTGTATAGCAAGGTTAGATTCTATATAATTTGTCTGATCCTGAAATAAATCAGTGTTCATAATGTTAAGCTGCTTCAGCACTGCCATAGGTCACAACGAAGTACACTAAATTAAACATTTGCACATGTGGTAGGAAAAGTGTTCCCATGTAAGTTTGCATATGACTATATTGAATAAATATCTGATTAACAGTCTTATGTTTTTAGTTAATCATTATTTCGAATTTTTTTTAGTTAATAACTTTTCCCTATCTCAGAAAGTATTTCATTTCTCTGTGCTCTGAAATATCTAGGATAAGTTTATCTTCATTTCCATCTGCACCTTGTAAACTTCAGTGAAAACTGAGCAATTTTCAAAACACACCAATGGAATTCCAGAGAAAGAGATTCTTACACATTTGTTTCATTACCCAAAGGTGCAATTTTGTCCAATACTTGGACAGATTTTGTTCTGTCACAAGAATTAAGCTGATAGAGTTTTTAGAAGTTGCTCTGGTGTTCCTTAGGAAAAGGCAGTTTGATTCCTGTTAAAAGAATAGGATTGCATTACTGTATTTATGCAAAATCTTGTTCTTTCTGACCTGCAAGTTCAGAGAGCAAGAACAGTGAAGTAACCTAGAGTTTCAGTGGGTGTTTCAGATCCGTCACTGACATCACAGAACAACTGCTAATGGAAGTAGTTTATTTACCAGTTTTTCAAATAGGTGTAACTTGCAACTTACAGAAAATAAACTAATGCAATGTCAAACAAAATTTAGGACTCAAGCCTACTCAAATCACATCTCAAATATGTAGCAAATAAGAATTTACAGCAGTTGAATTTCTTCAAAATGTGTTTTTCAAAGGTGACAGGAATTGCCTGCATTTCTTTTGAAATCTCACAGAAGAATACCATTAATAGTTGCAGGCTTCCTATGTTAGATATAAGTTGCTGTAGAGTTTAGTCAATTCGTGATTATTCAGGGTAATAGTACAGAATAATTCAGATAAAGCAAAACTATTGTCAATGAATTGAAATGAAATTGTACAAACTAAATTCAAAGAACTTACAATGTGAGAATGGAAAAAATATTTAATGTTGCTGAAGAACCAATGTGATAAATAATTATGAAAATTCTTCATTTAAATGAGAAATAGGGTCTGTATGTACAGAGTGGCCATTTGCCTTGAAAATGGTAAATGATGGTACCAGACCATACATAGGTCAGGTGTGTACCACTTCTGATTTGAGCCTAATTTAATCTGAGCACTCAGAATTGGCAGTAGAATTAAACAAATCTAAAGTAATAGAGCTATGATGCAAAAATACTGCTAACTAAAACATAAAATAGGTTTCTTGAATTTCAGAGAGCACAGATTTCTCAATATGGCATTTCTAAGCATGTGTACAATATATTAACTTTAGGAGATTTTTTTATGTTCTCCTAATTGCCTCATTTTTTGAAAAATCTATCCTTTTTCTAATATTGGCCCATGACAGAATTTACGTCTTTCCAGATCCAGATGTGTCTGTTTTGCATTTGGTAGCCCTCCCCTACAAGCTCTTTTTGATTTTTTTTCCTTTCTTTTTTTTTTTTTTCTTTTTTGGATAAAAGACATTGGTCAATTAATTTCTATTCATGCCTATGAACTTCTGTCACATTCCCACTCAGCCATCTCTTTTCCAGCCTGAGAAGTCCTGATTTACTAAGTAATTTCTTGCATGGAAGCATTCATTCTTGAATAGTGTCCAAATGGGATACTGTTGCAGTGTTTAATTCCAACTTAAGTGCCATCTGCTAGTAGAATATTCTCTGCCAACATTTATCTCCACCACTTAATAAGAAAGGTAGTACTGTCTACATACCAAGAATGGGTTCTCAGGTACTTTGTAGTATATGTCTCTTGCCTTCTTCAGCAACTGCTAAATTCAGTTCTATTCAAAGGGTCTGCTCTTTGCTTTTATTTGGAGGAGTGGGGTGTTAAAGGTTTATATTTTGCAGCATAGAACATTATCTCTACTGTGCAAGAACTTTTTACAGTATTTAACCTATGGTCAAGTGGCATGAAGAACACTCAATAGAATATCATGTTTCTAAGAGGAATTAAATCAACAAAAATCTTATGTATTCTAAAAGAGAGAGGCAAGAAGAGTTCAGACAGTCTGGATTTTTTTTTCTTTTTATATATTTCATTATGAAAGTATCTGGCA